>CM034358.1:8569369-8692348 GCA_019925275.1 Mytilus edulis | reverse complement strand
TATTTGAAGAAAGCATACAATTCCATATGCTAATGTTGATATCCTCATATGACAAATGTATTAATGATTATACTTTTCTTCATTTACAATTTTATCCTTATATTGAAGGTGATTATTGCAAGGCTCCGTTTCAGCGGATTGGTAATGTATGGTGGCCGGTTAAGGCCATTTCGCGTTTTCGCGTTTTCGCGTTTTCGCCCATCATATTATATAGGGCGAAAACGCGAAAACGCGAAATCGCGAAGTCGAAAACGCGAAAACGCGAAGTCGAAAACGCGAAAACGCGAAAACGCGAAGTCGAAAACGCGAAAACGCGAAGTCGAAAACGCGAAAACGCGAAATATTTTTTCTTTCCGATTTCGCGTTTTCGACTTCGCGTTTTCGCGTTTTCGACTTCGCGTTTTCGCGTTTTCGCGTTTTCGACTTCGCGATTTCGCGTTTTCGCCTTTTCGCGTTTTCGCGATTTCGCGTTTTCGCGTTTTCGCGTTTTCGCGATTTCGCGTTTTCGCCTTTTCGCGATTTCGCGATTTCGCCTTTTCGCGTTTTCGCGATTTCGCGTTTTCGCCTTTTCGCCTTAAATTATAGGTATATTGATCCAATATCCACCCGTTTATAGTATGGATCACATTTCCGACCTTACATTGATTACGTGCTACGTGTACAATGTTTCGAGTTCTTTCGGAATTATATTCCAGGTAACTCTCTTCAGAGGTCGTCCGTTTTATTTTTATTTTTTATTTTTATTATTATTATTATTTTTATTTTTTATTTTTTATTTTTATTTTTATTTTTATTTTTAAATGTTTGTTTGTTTATTATTTTGTACATTTTATTTATTATTGTACCTTTTATTTATTATTGTTCGTTTTATCAACGTATGGATAACTGGTTTTGGTTATTGTTTAAGATACGTTTCAATATGCATTTTTCATTGTCAACGCACCTTCCTTTGGTTTTAGTATAACTGTCTAATTAATTTCTATTGGGAGACATTGATTTATTTCAAGTGTTTCTTAACGATTTCCCCAATGTTCCTGTTTCTTTTGAATGCTATTGTGGGTTTTTATCAAAGAGATTTTTGAACTGTGGGTTGTCTTGAATTAAATGCCAATGTTTTCTTATAATGGTTTGTAAATTTTCCGCATTAGCGTGGTATTGTGTTATGAAAGATATATTATAGTTATCTGTGTTTTTGTTTATTCTTGTTTCTTTGTTTGTTAATTTGTTTAATCTTTCTGTATGGGAAATATTTCTTAATATTTTATTTACAAAAGCGATTTTGTAACCTCTTTGTATTAATTTTTCTGTAAATAAGTTTATTCTTTCATTAAAATTGTCAGGATCAGAGGTATTTCTAAGAATTCGTATTCCTTCACCTTTAATAAAGGATTTAAAACAACTTTTAGCGTGGTTAGAATTTTGGTGTAGATATTGGAATTTTTCAGTTGGTTTTGTGAAACATCTAATATCTAAGATATTTTCTTTTTGAAATCTCTGTCCTTTATACGTTTCTAAGTCTAGAAATTTCAAACTTTGTCTGTCAATTTCATAAGTAAATTGCAGTAGGTTGTGGTTTGTGTTTGCTATTTCGAAAAGAAGTTTAACTTCTTCCGTAGTACCTTGAAATAAAATATATCCATCATCCTTCATACGTTTATGAAATAATATTTTGTTTTTGTGTGGAAAGATGTTTAGAATTTTATTTATATGTTGGTATATAGCTATATAAAATAAAAATAAAACGGACGACCTCTGAAGAGAGTTACCTGGAATATAATTCCGAAAGAACTCGAAACATTGTACACGTAGCACGTAATCAATGTAAGGTCGGAAATGTGATCCATACTATAAACGGGTGGATATTGGATCAATATACCTATAATTTAAGGCGAAAAGGCGAAAACGCGAAATCGCGAAAACGCGAAAAGGCGAAATCGCGAAAAGGCGAAATCGCGAAAACGCGAAAAGGCGAAATCGCGAAAAGGCGAAAACGCGAAATCGCGAAATCGCGAAAACGCGAAAACGCGAAAACGCGAAAACGCGAAATCGCGAAGTCGAAAACGCGAAAACGCGAAAACGCGAAGTCGAAAACGCGAAAACGCGAAGTCGAAAACGCGAAATCGGAAAGAAAAAATATTTCGCGTTTTCGCGTTTTCGACTTCGCGTTTTCGCGTTTTCGCGTTTTCGACTTCGCGTTTTCGCGTTTTCGACTTCGCGATTTCGCGTTTTCGCGTTTTCGCCCTATATAATATGATGGGCGAAAACGCGAAAACGCGAAAACGCGAAATGGCCTTAACCGGCCACCATAGTAATGGCTGTTACTTAATAAGTACAGAAAAGGTGACTGGAGATGCTGCTGCACATGTACGTTAACAAGTAACTTTATTTATCCTGATTTGGAGTAATTTCTCGCCTTTTGATTGGCTGATATTGTCCTAATAAATTTCAGTACAATTTTTTATACGTCAATTGGAATGATCTCCCTTTGTTATAACGTCAATTGGAATTATCTCCCTTATATAATTGACCCCAAAAAAACACTATAAAATAAAGTTGCTTTATAGTCCTAATATTTTTAATTTTTCACAGTTTTAGATTCATATCTTAGATAAATTTGGTAGATAATGTCCTAATGATGAAGTTGAATACTGTGAAAGTACTTTTATTCGTGGGTATCAATTTTCGTGGATTAAGCAATATTTACATATTCGTGGGTTTTTAAATTCGTGGATTTTAGTTTTCTAAAAAAAAATGAAAAATTAAAGCCTCTAGAAACGAAGGTTACAAACAGCCTGGATTAAAGGAAAATCCAAAGTAAACATTGACCCGTCACGCTGTAAATCGTAGTGATAACACTTATTAACCCATGATTAAGTGATCAACAGATTAAAGACCATCAAAGGTGTTAATTAGGCCATAAACATGTCACCTATAGAAAATAGTAACATAAACAAATGCTATAAACGTATCTCGAATTGTCAAATAATTCTTATCAAAATCAAGCCCAGCATGAAATTATTATTTTCCATATGTACGAGAACTATGAGGATATAAAATGAACACTTTATCATACAAGCATGTCAATACCGGAAATCTGACTTTCATCGATTTAAAATATTTTTTTTGAGAATTAAAGGATCAAAAGTTGTACAGTTTAAGTGATTAAAGATTAAATGGGTATAATCCTGCATGCTGTTGTAGTTCTGTGACTGCTATTAAAGTATTCTCAGATTTGGTGTTATTCAATATATTCTCTAGATCATATCAGGGGTCAAACCTACCGATGGGGATCTTTCCATGCCTTGATTTGGACAACGGTTGTTTTATTTCGTTGGACACTTAAATTCGTGGATAAAGTCATCCACGAAAACGACGAAAATTGGTACCCCACGAATAAAAGTACTTTCACAGTATTATAATATGTAATATAACAAAATCAGGATAAATTCGTCACACAGTGTTCATTGTTCTAATACGGAATTGATCGGGTCAATAAAATTCATATCGGGTATGGCTATAATATGTCTTGTATCTTTGTAAAGTTTTTGTTAGATTTGATAATATAAATAAAGACAACAGTGGTATACCGCTAAAGATCTTTTATTTAAAAAATCTCACCAGATTATTATTATTTTTATTGTTTTTCTTTGTAACACTATCATTATAAATATCATTAGTAGTAATTTGGGCATTTTCTAACTTATAATGTTTAAAAGAGGGGCGAAAAATACCAGAGGGATAGTCAACCTCATAAATCGAAAATAAACTGACGACGCCTGGCCTTAAAGTGAGAAAGACAAACAGACAAACAATATCCGGAGGGGTAAGTAGATCATGCTCCACATGTGGCAGCCGTCGTGTTGCTCATGTTATTACAAATCTACATTTTATTTTCGTTTTCAAGGTACTATGTGCTGACCGCGGTGCGTATCTTGCAAATTTTGAAACACTAGAAGAAGCTATGAGGATGAAATACGAGCTGTTGGTAAGAAAAACAGGTAAAGATGTAAGACAGTAAACTACTTCATCAGATAATTCCAAACACTAATCTCAATATTATTTATTTGATTATGTGTTTTATGCTCCACACATTTGTTGACCTTGAGTAACAATTAACTACAAACATTTCTTTTCTGTGACAGTAGAATGAGATACCTCTTTGCAATTGTGTGCGTCTGAAGAGCTTTACTTAATATTCATTCATAATGAACGCCTTTTTATTTGAAAGCCAGAGATATGCCCAAATATGTTGCATCGTTAGGATCGACATAACCGAAAATAATTAATAAAGACATGTTTGTCTAAGGTTAACCTTTTCTAAGGTGGAAGTTATTCTCTGACTGTGTGTAACTGTTCACTGCTGTAAGTGACCTTAACAGTTTTCGCAGACCATAAGTGACAACATATTACACACTGTTCGTGTACATACGAGGTTTCCTTTTTTGGGAATTAAACACAATGACAATAGATTTAATTTGGACAATTAATAACCATTCGCCGAACACAATATATAGACAATACCAATATCAAAAGGAACTATGACATAAAAACACAGTTTATAAAAAACTGTATGAAGTCATTTCTTTAGAGTACACCAGAGACAGTCAGCTTCATACGGCATGCTCATATTGAGAAAGTAACACCCATCAGAATTCCAGATTAAAGTGTTGAATGTCGACTATATGCACAGTTGTACCTACAATTGTTCACACTGGGACGAATCTTTGAAATCATAAATACTTTGCATTGCATTTCAGTTCATGAATCTACAATAACTCATCAATGATACCTAATATATAGTTGTGTACGCAGCTGGATGCATTAATCGTCTAGATAAGAATAATTAGAACAGATTAAATGTATGCAATTATACAACAAATGATGTAAAAAAAAACGAATGCCAAGTTAGTCCTTCAGCGATTATAAAGAGTGCTGTAATATGTCTATTTTGAAATTCACACTCCTTATTAGTGCTTATTTCTAAACAATTAATAGAATTAAAGTATAACTAGTAATTGTTTTATTTAAACCCAACAGGTCTAATCTACTACATCGGTGGTCGTAAAATGAACAGAAACATTGCTGGAGGTGATTGGAAATGGTTCAAACATGGCGAGACGTCCAATATTAAATATTTCCTTTTCCCAAAAAGCCAACCAAATGGAAGTTCCCAAGACCCGCAGGACTGTTTGTCCTTCTGGGCTCCGGAGTATAACTTCAATGATATCCATTGTGACCATACCAAACTTTATGCAGGATACATTTGTGAAAAATAACAAAAAAGATCGAATCAAAAATACACGCATTGGATGAAAAGATAAATGCCTTTCAAGTAGTGAAAATGAAATATATATATATATCCATTTTGGGGAAATAACTTGCAAAGAATGTTGTCTCTTAACATGTATAAATCATTCGAAACCATCAATTGAGTATTTTTTAAAGCATAAAATATATCTCCCTCGGGACTAGCTCTGATTTCTTTCAGGGTTTTAGTCATATTTTTTGGTAATTGTAAGTTATATTAGCTCTTCAAAGTTTGTGAGAGGTTTTGGGTTTCAAAAACAGTAGCATCGAGCAGCAGTGGCGAAACATTATTAGTCTCGTTTCGTCTACAAAAGTGTTATCAGTGACGTTCAAATCAACAAATTGAAAAAGTCCAAAATAAAGTACGTAGTTGAAGAGCCTGGATGGCACAATAAATCAACAGTAGTATACCGCTGTTCGAAAGTCATACAACGATTGAGACAAAAACAAATCCGAGGGAAACACATCCACTTTAAGACGAAAACAACGAAACCCTGAAGTAAACAAAAAAACAAACGATAAGGCAACACACAAATAAACGAACAATAGGATAAAACTGTCATTTATCTGATTTGGTACGCGACATTTTAAGAAAATTATGGTGGATTGAACGTAGTTTTGTAGCTAGCCTAAACCTCGCACTTGTAGGGCAATGTTAAATATAACTCAACAATGACATCATTATATGACTAGAATACAGTACAAGTAAATACAAGAGCTTTCAGGACAGATCAATACACAAATAAACAATACAATAGTACATTTCAACATGCTAACCACACAATAAACACTGACACGTGAAACAACAAGAGACAGCAGCCAAAACAACACAACAGAACCAAGAACTGTCGTTCATACTACTGGGTCAAAGCTACAAAAGGGACGTCACAGGTAAACCTCTAAAAAGGTGATACTGTTCAAGGTTTGTAAAAAAGAGACGAAAGATACAAGAGGGACAGTCAAACTCATAAATCGAAAATAAACTGACAACGCCATGGCTGAAAATGAAAATGAAAAACAGACAAGCAATAGTACACATGGCACAACATAGAAGACTAAAGACTAAACAACACAAACCCCACCAAAAACTAGGTTTGTCAATTGATGAACTTTTTGGAATTTCGGCTCCTCAAGGCACTTTAACTTTGTACTTGTTTGGCTTTATAATTTATTTTATCTGAGCGTTACTGATGAGTCTTGTGTAGACGAAACGCGAGTCTGGCATATTAATATATAATCCTGGTACCTTTGATACCTATTATAACAATTACAAGAATATTATTATTATATTACTGTGTTAGGGTTTAGAGTATCAAATGTAACTACATGTACATGAGGTATGTCGGTGTGTTTTTCTAAACCAAACTGTAAAACAAATAAATAGTGTACATATAGTTGCTTTAAACTAAAATCTGACAAATGAACTGGGTGATTAATTATCTTTTCTTTAACATACGAATAGAAAATAAAAAAAAACGTGAATTACAACTACAAACGATAAATCATTTAACAATATCTGATCAGAATTATAAAAGGTCAACATTTCCTTCAAACAAGAATTGTGTTTCCGATATATTGAAATACTATTTGTCGTGTATTAGTATTCACTTTGCTTTAAAATATTTTGTAATGATATTTCGACGAAATGAATGTTAAGTTAATGTTATTTTCATCTTGTTGATGACCGTCTGTCCTATTAAAAAAAAACATGAAATGATACAAAGCTTACAATATTGTACACCAGACACACGTTTTATCTTATCGAAAATGACTCATCGGTAAATCATAGATTTTAAGGGAAGGAATTAAAAATAATCAATTTCATGTATGCTGTAATATTCATCCTGAAAATGCAACACAGTATGTTTGTACGACTTTTAATCAATATGATTATTATTCGTTTATGTCTAATTAAACTGAGTTAGGATAGTCTTTTATATCTGTGTTGTCTTTATGTAGTGAAAATAAACTCATATTACTCATATTGTTACACGATGATGACTGCTGTACCCATATTTTGACTATTTTATTTATTGTGTCTGTTTAGTTAACGCATCATTGTAAATATAACGGAATTTGATGATAGTTATCAAAGGTACCAGGATTATAATTTAGTACGCCAGACGCGCGTTTCGTCTACATAAGACTCATCAGTGACGCTCATATCAAAATATTATAAAGCCAAAAAGTACAAAGTTGAAGAGCATTGAGGATCCAAATACGGCTAAGGTAATCTATGCCTGGGATATGAGACTGTCATCAAAGTGAGAAGGTTAGCGCTATAAAACCAGGTTTAATCCACCATTTTCTACATTTGAAAATGTCTGTACCAAGTCAGGAATATGACAGTTCTTGTCCATTCGTTTTGTATGTGTTTTGTTATATGATTTTGCCATGTGATTATGGACTTTCCGAATTGATTTTCCTCTAAGTGCAGTATTTTTGTGATTTTACTTGTTTTTTTATATATCAGAATTAAAGTTTTATATATCAGAATTAAAGTTTTATATATCAGAATTAAAGTTTTATATATCAGAATTAAAGTTTTATATATCAGAATTAAAGTTTTATATATCAGAATTAAAGTTTTATATTTGCGCCAGACGTACATTTCGTTTACAAAAGACTTATCAGTAACACGCAAATCAAAACATGTTAAAAGGTCAAATATAAAGAAGAAATTAAAAGCATTTTTCCATGCATCTGTGTCCTCGTTCAATATGATTGATACCAGTTTCTGGTGTTAATAAAAATAATTGGTAGGTAACAGATTTCCCTAACCCGCTAATATTTTTTAAAGATAAATCAACTTCAAAAAGATTGAAGAAATTTCTTGAGATTCGCATGATCTCCAAACATAGTGAGCTCGGGGACGTCGACAGAGATACATCGATATACAAAAATTTGCTATACCAATTTAGAGACAAAAGATACTTTTGTTTTTTCTAGACAGGTAACAATATAATATAATTTTAAACATCAAACACAACACGTATGCAAGCGCATTTAAAGATCTACATGAAACGGTTAATTAAGTTTTGACCGATTTTGTATGTATACGCAATAAATGAAAACTACTATACAATTTAAAGCACGAAGTACATTATGTCAAAGGATGTCTTTGGTATCCTGTTTGTCTGACCGTCCTTGTAAATGAAATTGCGCATCAGAGGGAATAACCCTATTTAAAATATTGTGTACTTACAATTTAGGTCGACAATCATTTTTACCAGCAGCTTCAGGTAAGATAATTTTTTGACGTTTCTTAATTTTACATTTGCATTGCAGCTTGACCTCTAAGTTTATATATTTTTAAATATTTTTTTTCATGTTTTCTACACATTTATTTTTTCGATGATATTATAATACTGTTGCATTTGTTTCCTAATATTAACGCGTGTTTTGTTTCAAATTTCTTTTTTTTCAATTATAATATGTGTTTGTTTCCAGATGATGATGTCTTATTTGTATTCCAAGATATATTAACGAGGCAATTACACATATTTTTTTTTCAGGGAAAATAACTGGAACAGAACTGCAATGATATTTATTGTATTTTTCGCGTCGTTTCTTTTAACAGTCAAAGGTGCACCTACAGGTAAAGAGAACACACATATAATAGTTACCATTTTTGTTTTTTGTACTGACTTTTTCATGTAGTAATAATATGAAGCGAGCCCGCAAGGTCAAGCTGATATTCTAGCTGATGAAGTCAGTATCTTTAACAACATATGCCGCTATTCTTGTTATCTGCAGTTTTGTCTCCAGAATATGCCTTTTCTTTGAGAGGATAAACTAAAATGAAAATGTAAGTAAACATAATTTAACGTAATGAGAACATTGCGATTGGTTTTGGGTTGGAATTACTTTGAAAAATTAGTGCAAATAGACATAACCGTAAGATGTTGCTGCATTGTTACGTGACGTCATTGCCTTATATTTATTCAAAGTATTAATCATATACCAGGCATTAATATGATAGTTTTGTATATGTGAAATGAGCGGAAGTAAACTAGCAATTAGTATGCAATCAGGCTGATAAGCCATAGTAGGACCTATCGTTCAAATAACCAGTTACAATGTCTCTCGCGCAGGCTACATCTGGTATTTCTAATATATGTTTACAACATGTATTTTAAACATACAAATGTACGTCTACGGATGATATAGCGGTCTCGGGATGACACCGGCACATACAAACTTACGTCTACGGATGATATAGCGGTCTCGGGATGACACCAGCACATACAAACTTACGTCTACGGATGATATAGTGGTCTTGGGATGACACCGGGATGATATAGTGGTCTCGGGATGACACTGGGATGATATAGCGGTCTCGGGATGACACCGGGATGATATAGCGGTCTCGGGATGACACCGGGATGATATAGCGGTCTCGGATGACACCGGGATGACACCAGGATGATATAGCGGTCTCGGGATGACACCGGGATGACACCGGGATGATATAGCGGTCTCGGGATGACACCGGGTTGTTAATGTTAAAGCTATGTTTGAATCTGTATAAATAAACCGTGTTTTTAACTATATAAATATACCTAAAAAAGATGGAGGTGTTATCCGAGAAATTTTTATGGCCAGAAGTTATGAGATAACTGTATTGTATTTTAAGCTTAGTTTTCGTAAAACGTAGATTTTATTGTCGTGAGTTGATTTTACCGAGCGACGCACAGCGAAGTTTTAAGAAGACCAAGCTTATGATAAATAAAATATAAAATTGAGAATGGAAATTGGGAATGTGTCAAAGAGACAACAATCCGACCATAAAGCAGACAACAGCAGAAGGTCACCAACATGTCTTCAATGCAACGAGAAATTCACGCACCCGGAGGCGTCCTTCAGCTGGCCCCTAAACAAATATATATACTAGTTCAGTGATAATGAACGCCATACTAAACTCCAAATTGTACATAAGAAACTAAAATTAAAAATGATACAAGACTAACAAAGGCCAGAGGCTCCTTTGGGACAGGCGCAAAAATGCGGCGGGGTTAAAAATGTTTATGCACCTGTCCTAAGTCAGGAATCTGATGTACAGTAGTTGTCGTTTGTTTATATAATTTATACGTGTTTCTCGTTTGTTTATATAATTTATACGTGTTTCTCGTTTCTCGTTTTTTTTTATATAGATTAGACCATTGGTTTTCCCGTTTGAATGGTTTTACACTAGTAATTTTGGGGCCCTTTATAGCTCGATGTTCGTTGTGATCCAAGGCCGTACATTGACCTATAATGGTTTACTTTTTTAATATTGTTATTTGGATGGAGAGTTGTCTCATTGGCACTCACACCACATCTTCCATTATCTAATTGTGAGATCTTAACCCTCCCCTATAACTCTAGCCAATGCAGAAAAGTAAACGCATAACAATACGCACATTGAAATTCGGTTCAAGAGAAGTCCGAGTCTGATGTCAGAAGATGTAACCAAAGAAAATAAACAAAATGACAATAATACATAAATAACATCAGACTCGG
The DNA here is from genome assembly GCA_019925275.1 of Mytilus edulis. Lineage (NCBI taxonomy): Eukaryota > Metazoa > Mollusca > Bivalvia > Mytilida > Mytilidae > Mytilus > Mytilus edulis. Next base: position 8,681,539 of record CM034358.1, on the reverse strand, counting down.
ACTTCTCTTGAACTGAATTTCAATGTTCATATTGTTATGCGTTTACTGAAAGTAATTGAAGTCTGGAACTGACATGCCAGCTCCAGACTTCAATTAAACTGAGTGAAAGAGTATGTCTTCATCATATGAATATCAAGCACAATCCGTGCCGCGTGGGGTTAAGTACCATACCATCATAACATATATGAGAAGAACATAACCCGTGCCATACCAACCACTGGGTTTTAGATAAATGTGTTTAGTTCCAATGCAAAGACCCTATGATTGAATCAATATTAACGCCAAAATATGCAATCTTTAATGACCTGACAATAGTATCGTAACTATATCCCTTCTTAATAAGTCTATTTAAAGGTTTTGTTAGCATCTGAGGTGAATACTGACATTTTTTAGCTTTAAACAGTACAGTTATCTCCTAATTTCCGGCGACAAAAACAAACGGTCATTGGTGTTTCTGTCGCATTCTATACATTTGTCTATTTTGTTAGGGGAAAGATAATTAAATGGAAAGGTCTGTCTAATGATTCTAGTAATATACAAATGATGATAATAATAGCATTTCTAAGTTTACAGGTGTTATTTGTTTTTCCATTTCAGTCGGATGACATGTATTGTATGAAGTCCGGTATTTTCGAATACAACTATCAATTCATTTTAATAACAGTTTATCGTAGTATACAATTACTTAATATATCTTCACTCTGTCGAAATCCAACGTATTTTCTACATTCTGTGCTTTATTAAGCTTGAATGAAAATAAAACCTTGTACTCGACTTGCGTCCGAGGCGCTGTCAATGATTTACCTTATCTAGGAACGCCCAAACCCCAACATGCTAAAACCAAGTATGCATTAGACGAAAACACTAATATCTGAAATATATATTAAGTTGATAACATGGTAGTTACAAAGCAGTATATGCTTCCGATAGCGACATCTAGCCTCCCTGCTTACTGCATTCATAGAACGTATCTAGTTTTATCGCAATTTGTTCCCCAGAATGTATTGATTTTTGCATTCACAATTAATTAATTGTATTACTATTATATTAGCAGATCCATGTGGTTTCCCGTATCGTCGAATAGGTGAAGGATGTTATCTTATAGTAAATGATACTGTTTCCGCTGATACTGCTATTGTAAGTTATTTTATCAAGAAAAATATCCGACCTTTAATGGTCAAAGTACGGTATTCAACAAATATGCGTGCTTTAGATAGATTTTTAAAAAAAAAATGACTCAATAGTTATCAAAGGTACCAGGCTTATAGATTTGATACGTCAGACCCGCGTTTCGTCTACATAAGACTCATCAGTGACGCTCAGATCAAAATAATCAAAAAGCCAAACAAATATAAAGTTGAAGAGAATTGAGGACCCAAAATTCCAAAAAGTTGGGTCAAAAACGGCTTATTTAAAACGGAATAAAATGCGAATCTGCTGAAAGTCGTACATTAAGTTTAATCGATATTTTTAATATAACAGCTTACCTGTATTTCACAGTCTTTTCTAAATCACGTCCAGAATTTTCTTTTTTCAACACTATCGGTGCCACATGTGAAGCAAAATCGGCTTACCTTTCCGGAACACATAAAATCACCACCAGTTTTTGGTAGGGTTCTTGTTGCTCAGTATTTAGTTTTCTATGTTGTGTTTTGAAACTGTTTTTTTCTTCTTACTTTTTTATGTTTTATTTTAGAAGGGCGTTGTCAGACTATTTTCAAATTATGAGTTTGAATGTTTCTTTAGTATATTCAGTCTCTTTTTAACAACCATTTTGTTGTTTCACATGGCACATCGATTTTCTATATCTATTTGTCAGTAACTAACCTTGAATAGGTCAAAACGAAAATCACAAAAATACTGAACGCCGAGCAAAATTCAATCGTAAAGTCCCTAATCAAATATAAAAAAATATCAAACTAATGAACAACAAGTGTCATATTTCTGACTTCGTACAGGCATTTTAAAATGTAGAAAATGGTGGATTGAACCTGGTTTTACTTTAAAGTCATAAGAAACGAGTGACCGGTGAAAAATAATGTTCTTCCAATTCTTGAACCAATGCATAGAAACATCATTAACTTAGTCTTCTGTGCACGAATTTATCATTTTTTTTCGTGTAAATTTCGTATAATCGTAATTTTTTTTTCAATCGGTCAGTGTTGTTGTGAAAATATGGCAGGTAATTAAAGTTCGTGTTTTGAAGCCGAAGTTTAACGATTGTCACCTGTTTGTCAACAATCGACAAAAAATCAACAAAAAAGCATGGAAATTGAGCACGTGTTTAACATGTAAATTCAGATAATAGTTTATTTTAAGGACATCCATGCGTATTGTGGTCACCGGATTTTTACGAGTTGGGTCACACTGAGGTCACTTTGCATACGGAAAATATGTCGGGGGAATTGCTTACTGGAAGGAAGCAATTAAAATAAAGTAAACTTCTTCTAAATATGAATAAATTAAAGAATTTTCTTCAGAAAGAAGTATATGTACATAAGTTTTATATTGAAAACTATCCATTGAGTTATAAAAAACATATGCATTATTTTTTTAGATTTGAGGTTTCTTATGACTTTAAACATGCTTATTTATTTCATCTTTTGAAGGCAAAATGTTTACAACGTGGTCTCTACCTGGCGACATTTGAAACAATAAATGAGGCCAAGTTGATGCAGTTCGCACTCTTAACAATGAATTCAGGTAATCATTATAATGTTGATAATTCGCACGAGAAAAACTGACAAAACAATGGCACACAATTCTAAAGACGACCAAACAATAGACAAAATCACAAAACATAAGGCATAGAAAACTTAAAATGAGAAACACAAACTTCATCGGCTGAGTTTTTTATGTGTCATTGACGGCTAGACCGGTTACTGATTAAAAAAGCCGTAAATATTGCAGTGCATGAATATACAGAAAGGACTCGTTACAAATATTAATGCATTCAACCAATCTTTACATGTCCAGTAGCTTTGATTTACAACACAAGTTTAACTCAAAACACATTTGTTTACTACTTGTAAAATGTCTGAACACACATTAATCCGTCAAACGGGAACTATTTGAAATTCATATAAACAGTATAAAAGTGACCATGCTTAGATTTCATCAAAATCAAACCGGCTAGCTAAGTTTAAGATAGGTTACATATGTACAATGTACTATTACTTTTAAGGTATACACTATTATGTTGGAGGGCGTAACATCAACAGATATACGCCTGGGGGTGATTGGAGATGGATTAAGAAGAACGGAGACGCGATCAAGATGACCTATTTTGCATTTGACGACGGGGAACCAAATGGAACACTAAGTGCACCACAAGATTGTATGTGTTTCTATGCTACTAGAAGATACACGTTCCACGCCGTCTGGTGCGAAAATGGAGGCGTGCTTGGTGGTTACATTTGCCAGAGACATATTTGAATAAAAAGCTTATTTTCCTATTTTATAGAACATTTTAGAGCGATATATTTGTAACCATTCCTTGATTGTTTGAAAAAAGTGTTACTTACAGATTATTACAGATCACTCTAAGGCGTTTTAAATCCATTTACCTCAATATAAAATTACCAGGAATTTGCATTTTACAAAAAGGCATGAGACAATACAAGTACCTTTTGATAATTGAGTGTCATTCCTTGTACGAATCAGAAGTATTTAAATAAAAAATGTAGGAGAAAAACCGCCGACACAACCATCATACTTTGAACTTTCCCTCATTAAAAGTTAGAAATGGCTAGTCGTTTGTTTTAGTGTGTCTGTAAATCAAAGACACTTCTAGACAAATTTTGGAAATTCAAATTATAGGGTTAGCGTCCCTTCATTTTTAATTGCTTGTGAATTAAAACCATATTGAAATATCTCAACGAAAAAGGAAACGAATGTTATATTCGTGCATTATTATACATTTTTAACTTTACAGAATGTAAATTTGAGCGGGATTTGCTTCGTCATGTTTTTACCACTGACTGATTCTTAGGTAGATTGTCACTTACTTGTTTTCAGTCCCAAAACGTGTCAGAAAAATATATCCATATATGATCCATTTAGTGACGACAACTTGGTCCGAGTACACAGTTATTTCGTAGTGCATTTCCTTTAGACAATAAATGGAAATAAAAAAAATTCCACCTGCGCTTTCTCCATAATATTTTTACAGTGTGTTGTACTACTTTTGGGACAAATTATATCAAAATTATAGAAAACTTCATCAGCTCTAACTCAAAATATGGACAATTTTATGTGAAGGGGGTCTTGAAATCTTTTAACAGCTTCCGAAATGCTAATTTTTGACCTTTTTCAACTGGACCAAATCACTACTTTACATTATAATTCATGAATCAAATTTTTTTACAGTGTAATTTTATTCCCCTTCTTGCTACTTGAGGCATAAAACATAAATAAATAAATTTGGAAGGGGTATAAAAAAATTGACAAGTAACACACTGTCTACACTAGGGACTATATTCGTGGACAACGAAAATCAAGGGACGATAACTGTGTACTCGGACCTAATAGGATAGAAAAAATTGTCCAATCTTAATAAAACTTGGTATGACTTAAGCTTAATAAACTATGAGACTGCTTACAAAGTAGGATATATATTATAGACAGTATGATAAATTCTATATTCAACATTGCGTGTTAAAATTTGACGTTAAAATTGAAAATTTTTAACTATCAACATTTGGGGCTTTAAAAATCAAAATATTGCAAAAAAACACTTTGTAAATGCCTTTATATATAATATATCATGTATCAAAAGCAATATAATACTCATTTAATTTATCAGACTTAGCATAATTATTCAAAAGTCAAATTTATATGAGCCTGTGCCTAAAAATGGAGGTTTTCCAATGAAGGGGAGCCTTACATGAAGATGTAATATTTTCCAGCAATTTTAAATTTGTGATGTTTTTTGGTTATAAATAATCCTTACATATGTATTTATTGTACTTTAAATGGAAAGAAAAATTACAAATAGCATATCATATTAGTTTAAAAGGGTCTTAGGCCAAGTAAATCTGAAAATAGTTTAGGGTCAATTTAGGCCGTTGCACATATTTACATTTAAAAATGCATACTAAAGCTATAGGAAATAAAAATTTGTGTCTTATTCATCATTTCTATACTCAAGTTACATGATACAATGAATCTGAGCACAAAAGGACTCTTTAGTTCAACTTTTTGTGCAGACAGTATGGTCAAATGCAAAGATTTTTCAATTTTTAGTGAAAAACTTGCATGCAATTTTAGCCCAAACAGGCTTATATTTGAACCACTTGCTATCCTACAGAAGAAAAGAGAGATATTATGTGAAATGAGACAGGTACAAAAGACATCAAGTGCTTTTTATACAAATTTAGTGAAATCTTCAATATGGACTTCAACTTTTATGTACCAAGCTCCTCACATTTAACTTGATACAAACAGGGTGTTAGACCAGGGTCATTTATACAGCACATTTTGCACACATTATCTGAGATAATCTTCTTTTCTGTAGATTCAAAGTTCACAAATGAGTTATACAACTGGATTAAAGCACAGAAACACAAATATTAACACATGAAAATCTGTCAGATAGCAAGTTAGAATGCCACTTATGTATCAAAATTGAAAAAAGCTTTGAAATGCTCAATTTCCCCATGTAATGCCAAAATGGGAAATTTTTGCAGATTTCTATCAAATAAAGTTTAAATCCTTTAGTTTTATTCTTTTTGACAAATTGACACCATTAAATCATTCAGGGAAGTTGCCCAAGTACAGATTCTATATTTCATGATTTCACCTCTTAGGTCCGAGTACACAGTTATTTCGTAGTGCATTTCATTTAGACAATAATTGGAAATAAAAAAAATTCCACCTGCGCTTTCTCCATAATATTTTTACAGTGTGTTGTACTACTTTTGGGACAAATTATATCAAAATTATAGAAAACTTCATCAGCTCTAACTCAAAATATGGACAATTTTATATGAAGGGGGTCTTGAAATCTTTTGACAGCTTCCGAAATGCTAATTTTTGACCTTTTTCAACTGGACCAAATCACTACTTTACATTATAATTCATGAATCAAATTTTTTTACAGTGTAATTTTATCCCCCTTCTTGCTACTTGAGGCATAAAACATCAATAAATAAATTTGGAAGGGGTATAAAAAAAATTGACAAGTAACACACTGTCCACACTAGGGACTATATTCGTGGACAACGAAAATCAAGGGACGATAACTGTGTACTCGGACCACTTGTGTGTTGCACGTAAGAGTAACATTTACTTCAATACCGATTGCTTTCCTTTGCTGTCAGTAGTATACACATGAAATGATATTGATTTGACATGCATTAGACCAAAATGACAAACAGTGCCTTTCGAAAGATTATTTGTTCTTTATGCCTGAAAAAAAAAACATGTTTCTTATTATCTGGATCAAGTAATAATTGAACTTTACCTTTCAGTTTATCAAAGAAACATATATTGTTTGTCTCTGATAGTAGCTGGAAGGAATAGTAGATTACCCTTTGCCATCAAACAATGAGAAAAACCAATACCGATATAAACAGAAGGAACAATTCAATTAACAAAACAAGAATAGATAAATTAAAATATGTCAGACAACGGACAATCACTGAGCTTCAGGTTCCTGATCATGACTTAGGACAGGTATATTGAAGTATGTCGGGGGTAAAACATGTTTGTGTGCGCTCATTGCTCAACTAACCTTGATTGCGTTTAACAGCACAACATATGAACATACTTTTAAAATCAGCAACAAACCAACATAAAAAAACACACAAAGTATGTATCGGAGTGTAATCGTAGAGACTTTCAGTTTGTTCAAAGACACAAACAACTAATAAATTAAATCATGTATTATAAACTAAAATTGTCTTTTTAATACAAACATTTTTTTTTTATCTTTATTTTTTACTTTACTTTTATTATCAAATAACGGCAACAGTAGTATACCGCTGTTCAAAACTCATAAATCTATGGACAAAAAACAAAATCGGGGTAACAAACTAAAACTGAGGGAAATTCATTAAATATAAGAGGAGAAGAACGACACAACATTAAAATGTAACACACACAGCAACGGACTAAGCATTAGACAACATCCGATGAGAATAACCAATATAACATCAAAACCAAATACATGAATTTGGGATAGAAAAGTACCTTGACACGTCTTATAGTAATGTGACTTCACACTAAAAAATAGGAGAAAACAAACGACACAACATGACAACGGAAACACAACGTAAAAATGTTACACACACAGAAACGAAATATGATATAACAATGGCCATTTTCCTGACTTGGTACAGGACATTTTTAACAAAAAAAAATGGTGGGTTGAACCAGGTTTTGTGGCATTGTTAAATATAACATTAAAATGACAACATAATAATACAGGACTACAATACAAATAAATAGCAGAACGTATTAGGTATAGAAACACATGAATAATAGATAACAAAAGACATCAGGTTTAAAATTCATTACGTCAAAAACGCGCCTCGTCCAAACAAGACTTACCAGTGACGCCCAGATATAAAAGTTCGAAAGTCAAAAAAAGGGGGACAAAGTTGTACAGCTCTGAGGATCAAAAGTTGAAAAAGGTTGTGCCAAATACGGCTAAGGTTTTTTGCTTGTGATAAGAACATCCTTATTATATAGAACAATTTATGCTATTGCAAACAGTACATTTTATCAAATGAATATAAAAGATTTACATGATCAAACTGACGTTAACTAATTTCAGAAAACAAAACCATAATACATAATGCATTGAAGACCAACACAGAAAATAGACACACCCGACTCAGTGACAAACCAGGCCTAAAAGCAAAAAGCCATAACCATGACGTCACATACGAAGCGTTGAAAAGGTACAATATTACGTCATGCAGACATTTGAATTTCTGAAACAGCACAAATATGACGTCATATTTGAAAAATTATTTCTAAATACTATAGAAATAGGATTGAATTAAGATTATAATAAACTAAATACTGATATTACATTTAAACACAATGCAACACTAATCAATAGCAATTAACTATATTATATATATATGTCCGGTTTGTTTTGTATCTATCTTCAAACATAAAAATCGTACAGATTACGTTGAACAAAATCAAAACTAATAAATGAAGGCGGTGATTAATTTTCTTTACCATAACACATGAATTTAGTAGAAAAGACGTCAACCAATTTGACAAAATCCGATGAAAATTACAAATATAACATCAAACTAAATACATGAATTTGGGATAGATAAGTACCGTAACACGTCTTATAGTAATGCGAATTCACACTCAGCAAAACAGTCACAATCAGGAATAAGTCACGTTCGGTAATTAAAAGATTAGACGACGTAATGACAAACCACAATCTACCATGTGGTAAAAATGTCCTTAGCTAGTTTGGTCAAAGACACATCATATGGATCAACTAATTCGTGATAGTGTCCATAAAATTTACGGAGTATCAATTTTAATCAGTCCTTCTCATAACTTCGTTGAAGCAGTTTCTGTGTAAGGAGCACACTCCTGTATATGAAGTCCGTATAGTGTGAACATGCACGAGAATAACGTATCAATTGTGATATGTAAACACCATACGAAGGGGCAGAGGGTATGTTACTGCTGAGAAATGGGAAATTGATAATTGGGAAGTTGAAATCGTCCCGTTTATCATATATTTATGTGTGGAGTCGTCCGTCTGCGTTAATATTGAGGAAAAGATCAAGGTATGAAGCAGTTCATCTAGTATCAGTAGTATCCTTAATGTCAAGTTCGCTGGGATATATGAGATGTAAGTATTGGCTGAAATATGGGTTATTCAATGATAGAACATCATCAATATATCAGAAAGTAAAAATTAAAGAATTTCACAAGGTGTTTTTTCTTTTTGTCTTTTAGAAGGTTCTGAATGAATTCTGCTTCATACGAGTACAAAAACAAATCGGCCAGTAGGGGTGCACGATTAGTACCCATTGGAATACCGACTGTCTGTTGAAATATAAATCCTCCAAACTCAACAAATATATTGTCGATCAAAAAGTCCAGCATTTTGATAATATCATCTTCAGTATATTTTCTTGAAGATTCAGTGTGATTCTTGACAAAATATGAATTAGTGTAACCCAAAACCAGAAATTTGTATCTACGATTCCCATTTTTATAGAAAAAGCTCTGTTTTATGAGATGGTGAAGTCGATCTTTCAACTGAGCATGGAGAAAAGTAGTGTATAGCGTAGAAAAATCAAAAGTCTTTATGTTGCTGTAAAATTGCAAAGATTGTGATCGAAGATTAAGCAGTAGATCTTTCGAATTTTTGAGAATCCACATCTGGTTAACACCACTGGTAGAATATATCTCATCACAATACTTTTGAAGCCCATCTTTAACTGTAGAAAGAATAGTAGTCAGTACTTTAGAAAGATTTTTAGTCGAACATTTTGAAGAACCAGCTATGTATCGTTCTTTATATGGAGTTTTGTGTAATTTTGGTATCCAGTATAAGGAAGGTAAATTTTCTTCGTTTTCTTTGATGTTGATACCAAAAGAAAGAAGGACAGATTTATGATTTTGTAAAATTTTGTCCTTGGTAAATGATGTTAAAGAATATGTAGGGTTCCCAGTAGTTTTATTTATTCCAAGCTCTGTTGTGAGACATTGTAAAGAATGTTTTTTACATATGAAGACAATATTATTGGAGGCTTTATCTGCTGGAACAACGACATATTTGTCATGCAAAGAGGATAAAGCATCCACAACATCCGGATTCTTGAAAGGATTAGTAACTCTTGTACTCATATTACATCGTAGTTTTTGTATGCGCCTCTGAATGCATGATCGAATAGCTTTGATCCATTCAGACAAAGTGTCCAGTTCTGGTTCGTCTGGTTCGCTCTTTACCCATTTTCTTGCATAGTCCTCAACTGCATCCATCAGTAACTTGAAATTCTTTTTCCAGTTGATAGGCTGGGGGATTCTATATTTTGGTCCCTTGGCTAACAACTCTCTGAGTTGTTCATTGGTAACGATGCCAAGGTCACCAGTAATAACATGACCAGCTGGACTATAATTGTATTGTGACGATGCACATGAGCAATCCGGAGGCTTTTGAACAGACGTTAACAGACTATCAATTGTCACGGTGTGTACAGCAGGTGGTATATATTTTCTGTGACCATGACTTCTATTTCGTCGAGCAGAAGTATTAAACAATTGTAATGTATTGACGGTACTACACCTGGGACTAGACAAAATACCTACACCATTAATTTTGTCATTGCATCCATAAGGAATGGCTGTTCCCAACACTCTAATCCAAAAGTCTTCTCTTTGTAAACGATATGGTGTACTCAATATGGTCATTAGTAGGATGATATATTTTCTCTATAATCCGGACTTTCATTGAAACAATAGAATGGTCAGGCTGATTGAAATGTTTATAGAGAAATTTGTTGAAAACGTATGACAAATAATAACATTTTGCCATTAACAACAAATTCTTTTTAAAATGCAGAACTTCAATACCAACGAAAAGAATTTCACGAAGTTACATCCGTGATTCGTATTATAGATATGTGTTTATTAATTAATGCAATGTATTAATATGATAACAATAATTAAAATATCTTTGGCATTGTATGACAATACTAATTTAACGCCTACTTACATCGATAAACGAAGAAAACTTGTTTTTATATATAAACCATATTATATACTTTTGAGATCGTCTTCACAGTTAGTGTAATGACATTTGAAGACGCCGCTGTTGTGCTCTTCCCAATACAATTTAATATCCTCCCACACAAAGTAATCGTCTCGGATACTTAGAAATTAGTTCGTTAACTTATTCATTCATACTTTCCTTTACACGATTACGTATGAGACAGATAGAAATATATACAATCTAAACAGGTAGAAAAGTCTGGATGGTGTATCTAGAGTTATCCATCTTTGGCCCAATGCTCTTTTAATTTAAAACAAAATCAGCATTGTGTTTAAATTAAAATAAGGATACCAAGTTTTTACTCAGTCATTCATACATAAAATACGTAAGTTGTGGTCAAAATGAACATGGATATCAAGTTGTCTGCACATCCTCAAGAATTTGAAGGAAGAAACGAACACAAACATTGAAAGGCATATTCCAAACTATGATACTTCAGAATTACAAACAACCTGAACCTTATGCTGTGTTCCCCTTTTTCTTTACATAAGATGCTTTGACATCTGATGATACCTGAGTTGTCACAAGAGAGAAATCATTGCACCGAAAATTATTTGGAAAATTGGATTGTCTGTAAAGGTTGAAAATAAAGTATACGGGGTATCCATTTATGCCACAAAATCCTAACATGCACAGCAAAAACACAAAATGATAACGAGACAACTTTAAAAACGAACCACAAAAACAAAAAAACATGAAAGACCACCAGAAAATACACATGAAAAAAAAAATTATACAAACCAAAAACCCTTTTGACGAACCACGAGTATCTCGATTATACTGACAAGTAAGACATATGTATCGAACATATAGATTCAACCCGTAAAAAAAACATGTAACAATTGAGCACAAAATCGCCCATTTGACAAACATGTATAACAAAAAAAGAAATCCTAACATGCACAGCAAAAACACAAAATGATAATGAGACAACTTTTAAAACGAACCACAAAAACAAAAAAACATGAAAGACCAACCAGAAAATACACATGAAAAAAAAAATACAAACCAAACACCCTGTAGACGAACCACGAGTATCTCGACTATACAGACAAGTAAGACATATGTATCGAACATATAAAAAACATGTAACAACTGAGCACGAAATCGCCAATTTGACAAACACGTATAACAAGTTAACAACATGATGCTCGAAAACGGGATATATAAACACCGCACTAAAATAGTCTTCGATAGCGAACATTACACATATCAAAATATACAAGGAAAGACACATCACAACTGATAATATAAATGTAAAATATAGAAATACCGACACACGTGGTATATGAATGTAAATTCACACTCGGCAAATCAGTTATATTCGGGAATAGGTAGCGTTCGGTACTTAGCAGACCACACGAGTAAACAGAACGCTACAATCGTGATAAACGTGTCATAAGATAGTTAAGACACAGGCACATCGTATAGATCTACCAATTTGTTGTTTCATACATAAAGGTTACAGAGGTCTCTTTTTAATTTTTTTCCCTTTAAAATGATGAATAAGCAGTATCCTTAATTTCAAGCTCACTGGCATATACGAGATGCAAGTACTGACTGAAATATGGGTTTATTAATTGATTTTTTAGTCTTAGAAAATGATATTGTTTTATTATTTATTATTGGCTAAGAACTAGCTGTCAGTAATTGCGAGTACTCAAAGATCTGTACTAAGTGGTTTTTTTGTTGTCGGGATGTAAAACTTCCCGGTCACGTCTACACTGTGTTTTGTTTAATACATTTATATTATGTATCCATCTGATGTGTTACGCCTTTTTTAACTGATTTTATAATGTGTTCTTATGTTGTCTTGTGATACCACTGTTCCAGATTAATAAGTTAATTAGTGGAGCAGCTTACCACACAGATCATGCACTTCTTACAAGCATGAAACTTTGTCTTAAGGTGTATATAATTATATTAAGGGGGTAGCCACGATTTTTCTTTTAAAATGACGTCTAATCAGGTAAAAGACATACAATATATATTCCCTTCTGCATATATATTGCTTGTATTTTATTCAAAATGTTATTAGATAGATGAATAAGGGTTTATTTGTCTTATTTTTATTATAAAACAACACTTCCGGTCAAATATTGGTCAATAACTCCCTTTCGTTTTTAAAAATATCTTACATTTGATCCATTCTACCACAAGCGAATGTTTAAATTTTTAGTACTTTGATATAAATCAATTTGTAATCTTCATTGAGTTTGCTCTTTGGACCTTATTTATAATCCATTCTTAATGTTTAGTCTTTATTTGGCGTCCAACCTTATATATTGCTTGGCATCAGTTCATTGTGAAGATATATGTAACAAATGAATGAAAACCGATTGATTTGCATAGTACATTATTTTTGCAATTTTGAACAATTTCTTTGATTTAAAATCTAGATTCATATATATCATTTCTGTATACTGTATACAGTTTTTATAAGTTTTTACGAAATTATTTACTGAAATGATCATAACACGTCATTTTATATTTATGTTGTGTAGAAAATGTCATATATTCCATGATCAATATATTTAAGCCGCAATTGGTGAAAAGAGGGAATATAAACACTATTTGTTTTTAATCATATATTGATTGGCGACAAAAGAAAGACTTATCTCAGATTATTTATGTTATTGACTAATATCAAAGACACATCTAGGAATTATAAAATATTTATGTTCTGTTTAAGTGTTTCGATTAAAATGTAATTTAAACAATGTTGGTGACCTCATTTATTTCAATCATATACACAAATGGTTACTGCCATAAAACATTAAAACCTTTTTGATATCCCGCCATAAACATCTTTCACTTTGGAATGACAATGCAAAAATTAGAGGGATTAATTAGAACATGTTATTCATACTTTGAACAACACAGTAATTCAATTTCTACCTGTGTGACGTGTAAATGCTTGTCAACTGATGTACGCAATTCCATGTGAGGTTTTAACATTTGTTATATGCCATTTTGTGCTTCTTTGTTACATCTTTGTTTTATAGAGATTAAGGTTTTACAACCATTTTGACTGCTGTACCCTTATATGTATGTCTGTTTGTTTTGGTCATGCATCGTTGTCAATATAATGTAATTGTATGCAACTGTCAAACAAGTGAGAGGTTTAGCTATCTATAAAACCAGGTTCTATCAATCATTTTCTACATATGAAGATGTCTGACCTAAATCAGAAGTATGACAGTCGTTTGATGTGTTTGAGCTTTTGATTTTCCCAATTGGTTAGGGATTTTCCGTTTTGAATTTTCCTCGGAGTTCATTATTTTTGTGAATTTACTTTTTTTTTTCAGAAGTATGATTGTAACGAATGAGTCCTAAATTAACAATCTTCATAAATAAACAAATTGTTTTACAACCTTAATCAAAGTTTTGTATTGTACAATTTTTTTTGCTTTAAGGCGTGAAGATACATTTACATGTACGTCTGGTGTGACCATTCTAACATGTTGTTAAAAAGCTACACAATCACATAACGACATTTAAACATTAATAACTCCATACGTACTGTGCAGTGAGCTTCAGTTTGTATATAGCTTGACTGTTGGTTTTCTCGTTTGAATGGTTTTACAATTGTCATTGTTGGACCCTTTATAGCTTTCTGTTCGCTGTAAGCCAAGACTACGTGTTGAAGACTGTAGTTTGACCAATAATGGTTTAATTTTACAAATTATGACTTGTATAGATAATTGTCTCATTGGCACTCATACCACATCGTTTTTTATTTTTTTAAAACGCCACAACATAATATCAGTGTACCATTGATAAGGTGAAAGGGTTTTCCGATGCACTCTTTAACTGACGATGTATGGTGTTAATTATATAAAAAAAAAGTCTGCGCCAATCACAACTGTAGTAAATTTGAAAGTGTTTTTCAACCACCTCTTCCTCCCTATACTGCAACTGAAACAACCATTTACCTGTTTTAATTCAGAAATTCACAGAATATACCAGCATTACATATCAGAGAAAGGTTTGACAAGTAGGCATGCATTACTTTCAAATTGGATTGAAACAGTGTTAAACAACTTTGCATTTGTAAATTTATTTTGTTGATAAATAAATGATTTAATTTCGTTGATGCGATAACCTATGCATTTGCGATAAATCTGAGATCTTTTAAAAAAAACTATGTTCATTCATAAATACGAAGAATTACTGGACTGGGTTGCACAAACGTCAATTAAAGTTAATAGTCTATTAAAAGTACACTCAAATTTAATAGTCTATTATTTGCGTTGCACAAAATTTAATTAACGTTAATAGTCTATAAACTCACTATTAAATTTAATTGAACGAAGGAGCGCTTTTAAGTCCTTAATTGTACATTTAAAATTAATGCCATGCAAGTGCTTGGATTACTTGTACCTCAAAATCAGCCGACAAATACCGTGACAGGCTTCTCAACTCGATGATTTGACGGACTGAGAGCCTCGCACAGCCGCTGATATCCCACATTGTATAATTTCGTCACAAAAAGAATTGTTTTTTTTATTATTAAAATAATAATAGAAAGAAAAGATAAAAATTGATAAGTTTTTGAAGCATAAATGAAGATATAATTGTTTTTTTATGATTAACCATTTTCATTATGAATCTATTAGGGAAACGATGGTTTTATTTTCAATACGACAAGTGTCATTAAACTGAAGAAAAAAAAAATTTGCCCTCATCCTTGGAAGTATGCTTTGTTCAAACTGAAATATATTTTTTAGTATAAAATCCATTCTCCAAAATTAACAGTTTTTAGAAGGCATGCATGGACGAAAGCATTGGACATTTGAAAACCTTTCATAACAGGGGTGAAGAATGTGCAATCTCAGTTGACGCTTTGATAAGGAGTGCTTTCTTTCACGTCTGCATTTTTATTAAGTATGACATGCCGAGATAACATTTTAATGATTACTACAGATTGGAGAAATGATTAACAGAACAGTGCACAATAACGTACAATAACATACATTGTTATTCGTAGGAGATAAGAGAAACTACGTGATAATTTTGATCTTTTTTTTTTATTATTTAAGATGGCATGGTGTATATTGTCCATGATATTTATATCCAATACATATTTAACAAAAAAAAATTGCAACTGAAAACTGTAATGAAGATGAAACCCTTGTCGTCCCTTGATTTTCGTTGTTTAGTCCCTAGTGTTGACAGTGGGTTACTTGCCATTAATTTTTATACCCCTTCCAAATTTATTTCTCCATGTTTAATTCCTCAAATTGCAAGTAGGGGGTGAAATTACACTGTAAAACAATTTGAGTCCAGAATTTTAAAGGAAAGTAGTGATTTGGTCCAGCTGGAAAAGGTTTAAAATTAGCACTTCGGAAGCTGTCAAAAGATTTCAAGACGCCCTAAACATAAAATTGTCCATATTTTGAGTTAGAGACGATGAAGTTTTCTATAATTTTGATATAATTTGTCACAAAAGTAGTACAACACACTGTAAAAGTTTCTTTGAGAAAGCGCAAGTGGGATTTTTTTTATTTTCATTTATGTTCTAAAAGAAATGCACTACGAAATAATTGTGGTCTCGGACCATATGGCAGTTTTAAATTACAGCCCTAGTTTTTCTTCGTAAAATTCTACATCAAACAGATCGATATTGGTGTCAACATTGAAAATTAATACACATTTTCCCTGAAATACGATGTATAAACGAAGAATGTGTAAATGTAATCTCCATTGACGTTTGGATAAAGAGTGCTTTCTTTCACGTCCGCATTTCTATCAAGTATGGCATGCCAAGTTAACATTTTAATGATTACTACAGATAAGAAACACAAATAATACCATCGTTATTATACGTAGGACAGAAAAAGAAACTACGTGATAATTTTGATATATTACACAGTGAATTATTTTTTTTTTAAATAAAGATGGCATAGTGTATATTTTCCATAATATTTATAACCAACAATACATATCTAACAACTGAAAACTGTAAAATAGATGAAACGAAACTATCCGACACTTTTGTATATCTTGGGTATAAACTTCAAACAAATATCTGATATTGACATGAGATAGGGTTCATAATAACATAAACAATTATTGGACTTTTGGGGATCGCCCATATATTCCGACACCCCACTGGTCCAACACACCACTGGTCCGACAAAGGTTAATAACTGCTGTAATAGAAAATATACTTCATGAGTAGAGCTTCATGAGGGTGTTGATGTGGATTTACAGAATAGAGAATAAAGGGGGGGGGGGGGTTAATGAATTGAGAAAAATGAGGTCCTAAAATAATGGGCAAAAAGTATAAAGAATAGAGAAAATGGCAAACATTTTAAAGAATACAGATATGTAAGACCCCTCCTCTCCAATCCAGACACCCATTGGTAGAATAAATGTTAACATGGTATTTGAACTTTTCGTTCTAATATCACAGAAACAGATTTTAGCATGCCACCTATCGGATATAACTATCAAAGAAATACCATGACCATATGCATATAAAGAAACTGAAAACTTTGGTATAAGAAAATGGGAACACATTCTACTAAAAAAAAAGAAATGTCATCAGCAGTGCGGTCTCTCTTCATAAAGAAAAATGTTCACGGGATCAGGCAACGACCATTTAACTTCAAGGGGGTTATGGTTTTTTCCTAAAAGAATATTCTGATCCCCAATTTGATGGAAATCAATATCTCTGGTCAAACAGATGAAAAACAAAATTTGAATGCAGATTCCCCCATACCTTATATAGAGTTAAACAACACATGCAAACATGCGACACGAAAATTACTCTAGCAACCAACACCACCTCTTTTGACACTCACAACGGAAGGTGCCAGTTTTCACTATTCCGATTTACCAACATTTTTTGCTGTTGTAAACTTATTATAACAGTTTCCTCACAGAGAACGTGGCAAACTTTACAAAGTTCTATTTGGTTTACCACTGTCTTTATAGTTCAACGTACCGCGTATTAACTTTAAATAATTCACTCTTCAACTAAGTAGTGTATAAACATTGTTGTATATATAGAGTAACTAAACTAATGTTTATCTCAAAATAATTCTGTACACTAAACTAAGCATCTCGCATACAATCGTCTAAGCGGTAAAGCCTAACTGGAGCCTTAACTTTCTAATTTCTCTGCTTTGAAAGAGATACATAGCTGTGAATCGTTATGTTAGTTATTCGATAAAGCTTCACAAAGCTTATTTCGTTTGACAAAATGTTCGCTACACCACGTCTCATTTATTCTTTAGTTTTAGGGGTGAATATATCCGACTACTTTCACTTATACATATCTACCAACCAACTGTGATAAATTGCCTGAGCCTGCTACAAGGCAAATTCGCGGCGGTTCCTATTCAATACTAGTATGTACTTTCATTGTCTAGTGGCAGTTCAAGTATCATTGACCTTTTTCATGCCGGATGGGAACTATTACAGGGCCTATTTTTTTTTACTTGGACTGATTGTTCTCGGCCTGAACATGCATGTCAGTAATATTTGCCACTGGACATCACTCAAAATTGTAAGTACTTTATGATATGTTACTTGTATTATTATTTTTAGGACTATCAGGAGGATTAGGTTTAACTAATGACATTATTCTCTTGAAATCAAAATTATTTATTTAAAAAAAGTTGTTGAATTATTCAATGTCAGACTATTTGGGTTATCGGACTATCATGGGGCGTCGGACTAATGGGTTGTCAGACCAATGGGGTGTCGGACTAATGGGACATCTGAATAACGGGGCTGCCCCGAATTATGATACTTCATTTCTTCTCTCGTGTATTTTTTCCGAGAATTTTCAATCCCTTTCAATGACAACACAAGCAATTTCTTGTATCTTGTTTGAAATAAATTAGCGGCTAAATTTCTCTCATGGGAGATTAAAAATTCCTAATTTTACCACGATTGTGCCAAATACTATAGTAATTTATTCGAGTTAAAAAAACGAAGTGAAAAATCGACTTAGATTGAGTCAGTCTCTCGAAATGGAAGATATAAATATAGCAGGCTGCAGTTGTCAATTTTCTTTTGTAGACGTCGACAATAAACTTTATATTTAAATTAGTAACATAATGGAATTTAAGACTAATGCTTTTTTATTCCCCTATTTCCCTCGTTTTTCGAGACTTTCTATCTTTTTCAATACAACATATGCAATTTCTTGTATTTTAGAATTGGACATGTTTTGACGTCAATTGAAAGTAGACCCAGGGTTGCGTTCAATATATTAGCGGCTACGTAGATGTATAACTATTGAACGTGTAGCTAGCCTATAATTATAGCAGCTACGTAGATATTGATAGCAGCTAGGCTAGATACACGTTCAATAGTCATAAATCTACGTAGCATTATTTAGCTGCTTCGATGTTGAACACAACCCCGTTGAAAAATGATGAAATTGCTGAAATCGTGTTGACGTCATGAAGAATTGATGAAAAATCGCTGAAATCGTGTTGACGTCATGAAAAATTGATGAAAAATCTTGAAAATCATGACGACGTCGTGAAAATGATGAAAATCGAGAAAATCGTAATGACGTTGTGAACAAATTATGAAAATCGCAGAATTAAATGGAGCTCAATTGACTATTAAAATGTTAATAGTCACTTAATTTGCGTATTAGTTAATAGTATCCTTAAAATTGATTCGTGCAACGCTATTAAATCACTCTATTAACTAATTGTCAATTAGATATCTAATAGTCTATTAACCTAATAGACGCTTGTGCAACCCAGTCGTGATAAATATGTAATTTTTTATAATTTAAGACATTTAACTTTCTTTTGAAATCTAGTGCTACGTAATTGTCTGTTTGAATACATAATTCGTATATATTTTAAAGATTGTTCACGCATGAAAAATGTCATATGAGCTTATCGTTTATACATAGAAACACGACAGTGTTTATTTTTCAAACAGGTTCATCTTCAAATTTCAATAATCAAGCTATGTGTGTGAAGAGCGTAAAAATGTAATGTATATATCATGTCCATCGAGCGAAAAAAAGGTTAGACATAAAAAGGCTGTACAAGATTACACTAATCGCGGACTAAAGTTATTGATTAAGGATTATTTTTTACTTATTCGAACATGCATGAAACATTTCAGAACATAATAGGAAGTTAGATATTTTTTTTTAACCTAGTATAGTATGGTACGATCTTTTAAAGAAGCTTGTGTTATTGTATTGAAGTTAAAGTCAAATTGGCTAATTACCTGTTAAGTATAGGATAAATAATGTGCTTAAAATTAAATCTATCCTATCGCTTTGTGTTCATGTTGATTACGACCTCGTTCATTTTATAGGAAAGCACTGTGTAAGCAGACAGTTATTGTGCAGGTGTTGGCAGCGGGTCTGTTGATTCATTGAAAGCTCTTTTCTTCTCGACCTCATAATTATTTCAAACAATTACAAAAATATTGACTGAATAGGTTAAACAAATCATTCTCATAAGACAGAAAGAGTAGACACATTGAAACACCAGGAAACTATTTAACATTGAAGAATATAAATGAAACCCCCGCATCTCAAACCCATACTAGTTTTTTTTTCATCACGGACAGTCCACTCGTACTGAAATAATTAGCGAATTCACTTGAAAGGACAAATGTTTAAATTACCGATATAATAGAATAATTGTTAGATAACAACTGTAACCCTTATAAGAATCAAAAGTTCAGTAAATGAATGAAAGATGCGCCATGATCGCATGATACATCCGTCGCTTTTTCAACGAATACAGTCCAATACCTCATCAATATATTATCATCAATTCAATTATAAAAACTGAAAGGAGCTTAAAATAAAATTGAGAAAGGAAATGGGGAATGGGTCAAAGCGACAACAACCCGACCATAGAGCAGACAACAGCCGAAGGCCACCAATAGGTCTTCACTGTAGCGAGACTTCCCGCTCCCGTAGGTGTCCTTCAGCTGGCCCCTAAAAATATGTATACTAGCTTAAAAGTTGACATAAACTGATAAACCAGTCACCGTTTTATGAGCATATTTGAGTTACCTGTCTGAAAAACTAAAAATATCCTCTTCTTTATATATTTAAAAGTCCCATACTTCTTAAATGTAAAATAAAGAAATAAAAAAAATGATGTCAAAACTTATAACAATTGACCAAAGTTTTATAATTGTTAAAATCATATTTTTATTTTATTTTATGAAACTCCCCTATGAGTATGAATGATATCCAATAATTCGGTTCAAACTTTAATTTATTTCCGAAATATTCGATTTCATACATAAACATTGGGGTGTTTCATGTTTTATTCTATATTTGTAAGAAAAGGGCGACAGATAGCAGAGGGACAGTCAAACTCATAGTTAGAAAATAAACTGATAATGCAATGGCTAAAAAAATAAAAAAAGTCAAACAGAAAAAAAATAGTACACAATACACAACATAGAAAACTAAAGACTAAACAACACGAACCCCACCGAAATTTGGTGGGTAAACAGATCCTTCTCCACATGTTGCATTTGTCGTGTTGCTCGTGTTATTACAAACCCGGCAAATAGTCTAATTTGGTATATCACATTCGTGAAAGGGAACAAGATTGTAGTGACGACATAAGGAACATATCCGATATCATCTGTGAAACGGATAATCCATAAAATTCAACAAACTCGTGATAGCGTCCGTAAAATTTACGAAGGGATGTCTCCAACTTCACCTTTTGAAACTCTTGGTTTACTACCTTTCTTGTGAGTAGCAACCCATTAAAAGGAAATCATGATAGGAAATATAGGCTTTGGTTGCTAATTCCCTTTAAGGTTTTAGTACCGACATTTGCCATTCTCGACCTTCATAAAATTTAATATGTTTAGAAAATCAATGATAATGTGATTGCATTTTTTGTTATAATTATTACCTCTTCGTTTGTTTACTCTTTTCATCAAGAGATTTCTCTTCGCACTTGCACTCAGCGATTGTCTGTTATCTAAAGACAGGGTCGTTAGTAAGATCATTGAAAATGATACAGATTTAGGTGGGTCTTAACTTAAAACGTATACGGAATAGGTGTTTTATACGATCCATTTAAGTATATTTATCACATTCCTTTTTTTGTGAAATTTTGAATAGCATATGACTTAAAACACTTTAAAGAAATTATATACTTGGCCAAATTTTACGCTTGATATGTCTTGAATGAAAATTATCTTTTATGAATAGAAGAAAAATACAAACAACTTTAGTTTTGTTCATTAGCACAGTTCATATTCAAGATGTTTGCCTTTCATCGGAGAAGGATTCTACATCACAGTCTTACCGTTTAAAAAAAGTTTGTATTTGAGTCTATAGTGAGTATTTTAATTTTCATTTTGTATTTTAATTGCTATCAAAAGACATATAGTTACGTATATCTATTTTTGCAGTTAATTTCCGTATTACTAATTTGTTTATTCAAAACTATTGGGATACATGCTGTATAAAACACATAAAAGATTTCTGTGTCGAAGTAGAACTTATACTAATGCCACTGTCTTCATATATAAAACTGGAAAATTCTAAATTAAATGATTGTATTTGTATTTAATAAAAATCATTTAGTCTTAGTACAAATGTATCTGGAATGTTTATTTTCATATCTCATAAACAAGAATTATAATATATATTATATCACTATAAAGTATAACCCAATACTTCAAGCTATCATTTGGAACATAGTTTAAGCATGAAATATTATGAAGAAACCTTTCCCGAGGCCAAGTCAGTCTTATGTTCCAGGTTCTATTTTGGACTCCACACTTGAGAACACCTACGACAGCATAAATTTCTAGCAGTGTGAATTTACTTTGGGGCCAATTTGCTGAATGGGGGATGATTTTACCGAACCATGCTCAGAATAGATGTGTCATGATACTATTTCTCTGGTTCGCCCGATTCAAAACAAAACTTAGAACGTCAATATATTTCAGTCCAGTATTTATATATAAATGACACGATACAAAGCAGCAGTAATTATCTAAGATAGCACTTTTTTAAAATAAAATATTTTTTATATTGTTTATAATCATCTCGATATCAAGCTCACAACATTCATAGTTAAAAATTGATATCGATCCCCTCTGCTTTTTTCACACTATGAGATATAGGTCTAACTATTGATATTTCCTTCATTTCTATATTAGAAGTTTCTTTTATAAAATACCTTCAAATTATATGCAAAGTTTTACACTCCTCAAACATCCAAAATATTTGTGTGTATCTGTAACAAGAAACAGGTCGATTTAATACCTTGTCAGAAAGGTTTGAGGTGTTCATTTTCATTCAGAAATAGTTTAAATTTTGTATATGATACGGTGATCACCTGATTTAGATTGAAGTTAAGATAATATGACAGTACATAGTGTATCATATCTTTATTATTTATTTATTTTATTCACATGTCAAATCATAAACTTTTATCTTTATTTATATGTGATTCGTCCTATTCAAACGATGAAATATAATTAGGACACCTTATTGTGGAAAAACAGGTAAAGAGACATTATTACCAAAATTGCGGTGTGTTTTCATCAAACTTTGATAAATTCATTGAGTTATGTTCCACCTTTCTATCTATCTAAAATATTTCAGATGACAAAATTTACAAACGATACAAATACTTGATTATATCAACAAACAGAAACACATAGTTTTAATCTCATTTAATTTCATAAAAATATCCGAATTTTGACATCTTATATTCTTTCTTTTAGACGTTTTCTCCCTACAATTTATAATGTACGTGATGTTATCGTGCATGTCAGAATATATACAAGGTATGCATAAAAAAACAATATATAAAATTATCTTACGGTATGGGTTTGTTTATTGTTTAAACAATTTCTAAATAATTACAAATATTTAAAGATGACTACTAGTATCTGAATTAAGCCAAACTTAAAATTCTAGTTTTTTTTTACCTTGATTTATTAAATATTTAAATTTGACAGCAATACATCAAGCTACATAATGACCTAGGATTCAGTAAGATCAGATAGAAAGATCTGGTATGAGAGACAATCAGACAACTTTTCATCTAAGTCACAATTTATAAAAGTAAACCATTACAGATCAAGATATGGTCCTCAACACAGAGCATGTGCTTACACCGAACTGCAATTTATAAAGGGCTAGTTAACAAAATTACTAGACGTGTAAAACCATTCAAACGGGAAAACCAACGTTCTAATTTATTTAAAACACGAGAAACGAGAAAAAACTTACGAACCAAATAAACAAAAGACAACCACTTAACATCAGATTCCTGTCTTAGGACAGGTGCAAACAATTGCAACGGGATTAAACGTTTTAATGGTACCAAACCTTCTTCATTTTTTTAAACAGTATTATAACATCACAACATAGAAATTCACACTATAGAATATCAATTGAACTTTAATTGGAACTGATTTATTTTGATTTTTTTTCAAGTTACTTTTAAATAATTATAAAAAATATTTAAAGCTAGATAATAACCTGGGATTCAGTAAGATTAACAGTTAATGGTCGAGACCATTTCAGACAACACAAAGATCATCAAGGTCAGTACTAAATTAGACTTATGAATAAGTAAAAACAAGACCAAAGTCGAGAACAGTTAAGTACTGTTGACATAATGTCGAGACTAGTCGAGTACAATATGTGCTCGACGCTACTGTTTGAGCACAAAATATGATCTTTTCAGACTCTGAGCAGTTTGAAGTGTTTGCTCAATATTAAAGTAAGATCCTTGAATTAAGTATTGCATTTTGCGGAATTATGTGTTGGTCTAATTTCATATATATCTACACGGCTATTTTCATGGTCATTTACTGTACACAAATTTATTTTCGCGAGCGATTTAAAGTCGCGATTTTCGCGTTTAGAAGTATATCACGAATATAATTCGTGGTGAATATGTTCAACTCGGATCTTTTCTTTTTTAACTACATCAATCAGATTTGAACGCGAAAAAAATATCTGCGAAAGAGTTAAACGCGAAATAAAGTATCCGCGAAAAAAAAGTTCGTTTAAATTATACTTAACAAATATACCTTGAGTATTTTTGACGATACGACAACTCAAGTAAACAAAATATGTTATACATGTATTCATCTGGGTATGCAACAAACGGATTTGTTTACCATATGATTAACTTAAAGATACACTGAATTAAAAGATGAGAGTGATTAAAATCACGCCAGTACTAGACCTGACATCAGAACAAACTCATCGAAAGGTATTTTAAACTACACATAATGTTATTCAAGACAATCTCTTTACGATAATCCTTTTCTTTTGATTTTCTTTTTACAACGTGTGACAAATTCGATTATGAAGTATAATTGTCTTGCTTTCCTCTTACATGACACGCGAATCATGAATGTGTTTGTAGATAGATGTTTTTGTGTTTTGTTAAATTGTTCCTTTTAAAATTGTTACACGATGATGACTGCTGTACCCATATTTTGACTATTGTATTTATCATGTCTGTTTAGATTACGCATCATTGTAAATATAACGGAATTTGATGAAACTGTCATCAAAGTGAGAGGTTTAGCGCTTTAAAACCAAGGTTTAATCTACTATTTTCTACATTTGAAAATGTCTGTACCAAGTCAGGAATATGACAGTTCTTGTCCATTCGTTTTTGATGTGTTTTGTCATTTGATTTTGCCATGTGAGTATGGACTTTCCGATTGGATTCTCCTCTGAGTTCAGTATTTTTGTGATTTTACTTTTAATTTTGTCGTAATAAAAGAGATGTGATTATGCCTGATGACATCACATAGAAATAACACAATATTATCTGTTTGTGGTTCATTCGGAAAGAAGTATTATGCATGTCTGTATATTGTCTTTTAGACCATTAGAGAAACTAATTACACCTCCAAATATCGGGCAATACGATATTTATCCACTCTCGACACTTAAATTTGAAACATTGACTGTATCGAGTGGATAATTATCGTATCACATTTGATGCGCATGCAGTGGTAGAATCTATATGTGATATCTTCTTCAGTTCATTTGAACAATCCTCTTCCGGACGTCTGGTAAATTATTTTAGCTGATGGCTTAAGTCAGTATACCAAACACTGTTTAACTTGTGTCGGTCAGAAAGTCATTAAGAATGTCTGAAAGTATGTACATGATAATAATCATAAGTGACTGAAGATAAGATGAGCTTTGGTAAGCTGTTTGATGACTATAATTTCAGCTAGGTGGCTTGAACTCTAAGACTGTTTGTAAGGACAAAACAAAATACAAATCAACAAACCACGTCATCTGTCATCCTCTGAAAACAACAGCTTCACAAAGGAACTACAACCCATTTTCAGAGTTCGTTACTTCACTGTCCCTGCTTACATGTTTAACTCCACCACATAATGTATAAATATGCCTGTAAAAAGTCAAAAGCCTGTAATTGGTGATGTATAACATGTTTTTGTTGTCCATTTCTGTACTTAAATAAGTTTTTTCATGTTTGAATTATTTTACATATGTCATTTCGGGGCATTTCATAGCTGACTATGCGGTATGGGCTTTGTATAGTTAAAAGCCGCACGGGGACCTATAGTTGTTAATTTCTGGTCTCTTGTGGAGAGTTGTCTCATTGGTAATCATACTCCATCTGCTTTTTATATATATATGCTCGATGTTTTATGATGGATATTTAAAAAAAGTATACAATTAGCAAATCTCTGTTTTCAATATAAAATCGGTGGATAATATTCACTGATATATTCAAATCATGATTTCGTTTTACCTGTTTACATATAATATAATATTATTACGTACGTATGTATGTATTGGCCTTGTTATTGGTCCGAGGCTTGCTGTATTGGCCTGAGGCGAAGCCGAAGGCCAATACAGCTGACTGAGGACCAATAACAAGGCCAATACAGAAATACACGTATTAGTATTTTAATTAATTAACTACAGTGTTACAATATTTTTTCAATTTCATTTTAAAGAGACAAGCAATAGCCTTTCAAAAAGGGCTAGTCGACTCTTAGCTGATGAAAATGGAAAGTGCTCTCGCTTTGTAGATTAATTCATTTACTAGAATAGCCACGTGCATCAATCAACAAATTTTACCACACACGTTATGAAGTAGTATATATCGTTTAACGTTGTTGTTTACGAAACTCCAGAAGATTCGACTATTTATAGATAAAAGTTACCTGTGTACCAATATCATGAATATGCATGATTAATGACCAGGCAATATCTAATTGCTAAAATAGAGAGGACAAATCCGATACTCTACGGGATTGAAGGACATTTACTAGGTTTGGATTGTCCTAACCAATCAATAAACTTTGATAATTCACGTCTCGTAATATCTTCCAATCAGGTAGCAAGAAAAATTCACGCACTAACTGTCCATCGTTCAATTCTTAATCTCGACTCCTAGATAAATATTTTTACCTTGAAGTGGAACTATCCAAATCTCATTGTGTTTCTTTTTATTGGATGCAATATATAATGATCTGGTGCTGTTTCAAGGTGTCTTCAGCATTTTCTCATCTAATGAATTTTCTACCCTTTTCAGTCACTATACAGTGTTACAACTTAAATTTAGACGCAGCACATAAATAGTAATTGGATAGGTACTGCCATTGCATGTGATGATCATGTGTTATGCAGAAACTAATTATAAAATCGATGTGGACCATCGTGAAATTATGAGGTCGTCAAGAAATAAACTTTGTGATAATCTACTCGTGTCCCAAACCTTAAATAATTCTATCGGCCCCTTTCAAAATATTTTTTACATGAATGTGATCGTCTTTAGCCTGAAATGTATACCATACTGACATTTTCAGCATGTTTAAGATGACTAAATGACAGTCTTCAAAACAACTGTTTACTTTCATTTTGTGTTTATCGTGACTGTCGATGTAAAAACTAGAGACGTTCCGAAATCCTGCACTTGTGTCAACTCGGCCAATATAGAATAACTCGGCCAATAGAGAAAAAAATCTATATTGGCCGAGTTATTCTGTATAGGCCGAATTTATATAGACAGTTTTCATCATATTAAATCCAATAACAGTGTAGTTAATTAATAATGTATTATAATGATACTGTTATTTACATATTTCTGTAATAGCCCTGTTATTGGTCCTTGGCCAGCTGTATTGGCTTTCGGCTTCGCCCAAGGCCAATACAGCATGCCTCGGACTAGTAACAAGGTTAATACAGAAATACTCACATAATGATATCTTTATTAATTTACTACAGCATATACAGTGTTAACATATTATTCATTTCATTTCACCACAGATTGATTTTTTTTAATTTGAAGTGGAACTATCCAAATTTGAGATACCATTCACGCTGTAATATTTAATGATTTGGTACTGTTTCCAGATGTTTTCTACATTTTCTGATGAATTTGTTCACATTTTTTCAGTCACTATTAAGCGTAACAATTTGTTTTTGAAGCAACATAGTATTATGAAAGGTACTGCTTTTGCATGTGTAATACAGAAACAGAGGGATTGTTAAAAAAATAACAAAGGAGATGAATATGATTGAAAATGATGCAACCATCCATAAACCATCCATGACAACGAAATTTGATTCAATGAAGAAGGTAATAATGATTTGATACATGACTTTTGTTTGATTTTTTCTCGGAATTTGATATTGTTTCCTTGTAGGCGGTAGTAAGACTTGGTAAATTTGCGACGTGTCGCCATGTTAACTAAATTTGCGACATTAAAACTACCGATGGACGTCCTTAAAGCTTCAAATACAATACAGTTATCTCTTAAATTGGTCTTCGGCTTGATGTATTGTCAGCTTTGACGACAAAACCCAATAGAGCTGACCGATGAAAAATAGCAAGACTAGTACAGAGGAAGTCTCGTAATGGTGCCTTCATCAAATAGATACAGTGTTCAAAGGCTTTTCTTTTGTTTTATATCTTATCATGAGATTTTAAAATGTTTTATCCTAAAATATAACAGTCCAAGTCTGCGTTTCCGTTTTTAAGATGCAATGTTAAATTATCTGGTGCCTTTTGGAAGTGTCGTCTACATTGTTAACCCTTTCAATCACTATAAAGTGTTACAATACATATGCTGACGCAACTTATTATTATTATTAGTTAAAGTACAGCGATTGCAGAGAGAGATTCTGACAAAAAATGCTTTTATAAATTAGGATTTGATTATGATTGCCAATGTTACAACAACAAAAATTATCATAGATACCAGGATTCAAATTTTATATTTACACCAGACGCCCGTTTCGTCTGCAAAAGACTCATTGGTGACGCTCGAATAAAAAAAAATTAAAAGGCCAAAACTAAGTACGAAGTTGAAGAGCATTGAGGACCAAAAAGTCCTGAAAGTTTTATCAAATACAGCTACGGTAATCTATTCCTGAGGTAGAAAAGCGTTAGTTTTTTTTTTGGAAAATTCAAAGTTTTGTTAACAGTTAATTTATAATTATAAACATATCAATGACAACTATCCATACACTTTGTTATAACAAAGAAAAGATACTTGAACAATACTTCGCAAGTAATCCTTCCACAATCCATATGTCTGGTTCGGTTTGAATAATACATGATACCGTACAATCACAGGAGAATCGAAAGTAAACAGCGAATTGTAATGCATTCTTCTAAAGGGTCAAATGTTTTAAATAGGTAGCATATCGACAAAGACTCATTGTCTCAACCTGAAAAAAATAAAATTGTGTATTACCAAAAAGTTTGCTTTGAATGAATGTGACAGTCTTCCACTGACATCACTGAACGATTCAGCATGTTTAAGCCCAAAAGCAGACTATTTAATGACTATTTCAATATTCACACATGTTTTGTGTGTTTTGGTATTTCTCTAAAAACTCATCACCCCTAGGAAGCTGATTAATACTATGTCAGACGCGCATTTCGTCTTCATAAGACACATCTATGAATCATAGGCGTACACTATTTTGTAAAAATGTATTTGAAATAAAGCAAACAGAAACTATAAATAGTTATAATTCATATACTGAAATTAAAGTATTATCATAACTCTCAATTTTGAGCAAATATAAAAATATGTGTTCTTCATTTGAATTGAGATAAGACAATTCGCCTGTTAAACTTTGGCAAAGAAGATTTAATGAATAATTGAGCAAAATCAGAAATAATACATTTTACTTTCATCTGCAAATATAAATTAAGGTAATCAAGTATGCCGTTTTCTTATCCAGGCACGACAGAGGTAGCAGTGTTATCATACAATGGCAGAATTCAATTTTGCCGGAGACATAAACGTAGAAGAAGACATGAATTCTTTGCGGATAATTTGTCTGTTATATAAAATAACTCCCTCTGCTGTGAGAGTTAAATTTGATAAAGAGTTTCATCCATGTGGTGGTCTTAAGAAAGCTTTAGATCAACACAGGCATAATGTTTTAGAACCACTAAAAAGAAAAAGAATTATCAACCAGACGCAGTGGGATATATTGTATCCTAGTTCAGGTATACTTAGGAATAATATCAAACACGTGGTTTTGATTGATAAACATATATCAATTTTGTGTCAATTTGAAAATGAAGATGTGATACGAAAGATGGGATATCTATCCACAAGAGGCCAAAATGACACGGAAATTAACAGTTATAGGTCACAGTATACCCTTAAACAATGAGCAAATCCCATACATCATAGTCAGCTATAAATAAGACAATATTGATGCTAATCTATCTTTAAAAGAAACTGAGTTATAATTTGTCAGTGCATCGTCAGCCTATCTAGCTGTCATATGATATTGTACTAATACATGTAATATGTGTACAAACTTACCGAAATTGTTCGTTTATAATTTTTTAAATCATTAAGAAACTAAGGTTTCAACTCCCTCAGGCAAAGTTGGCTTTAGATGGAATAGGCCGTACATTGAACTATAATGATTTACTTTTTTATAAATTGTTATTTGGATGGAGAGTTGTCTCATTGGCACTCACACCACATCTTCCTATATCTATTGGCTATTTATTTTAGATATTTTTGACATATGTTATTCTTCAAAGGTTTCGGTACTTATACATCTTCGGATTTCAAATGTTTGGCCATGAGCGTTCCTGATGAAGGTAAATCCAGAAAAGCGCTTCGGACGTAAGAAATTATTAAAAGTTTTTTTTTCTTCAATTTTTGTATATTCACACTTTGCACTATAATAAACCATTCATCTATTCTCATAAAAGACTAAAGGACAAACTGAAGGGTAAGACACGAACAACTTTTACAATTAAAAACCAATTGTTCAGAGAACAATTGAAGGTCTTTCCACCAATAAGGATCTATTTTGATATGAAAATATTAAAATTCAGTTGAAAATGTCAGTTCATATGGCTTAATGATGTATAAATATGAATTTTGGGCAAAGGTCAAAATCTAGAACGTCAAATTTAGTGATGACCTTGACCTATATTTCAAGGTCATAAACCAGGGACCCCAAATAAAAAGACCCTAGGTCTGTAATATGTATAGTTAATGAGTTATATCACTTTACGTTTAATTCTTAATATAGGAGGGGCAAAAACTCCCATTTTATGTCTACACACCCTTTTAACCAAAATATATAAGTTACGACATGTCGCAACTAACAATTTAGTAAAAATAATTTGTCGGTATCTTATAAGGTTAATGAAAATTAGTGAAAATAGGCCAAAATCAAAATTTAGAATATGACCTTGACCTTTGACCTTTACCTAATTTTCATTTTTTTGGACCAATGATCTCAAAACAAAAGACCCTAGGTCTCTATCACTTATGGTTTTCCAGTTTAAAATACATTTCAAAATTTCAAATACAAAAGGGGAACTAACTCTCATATGGAGTCTCTATACGGCTTCGGTCAAAATAAAACAGAACATGCTGAGGATGTAACGAGCAATTTGGTAAAATAAATTTGTCGTAATCTTTTATGGTTGCGAAGGAGTAGTGGCCACAAGAAAAACAGTGTTTGGGGAGATAACTCTTACAACGTAAAGTATTTGGTTACGCAGTGGTCATTTTTAAAAGTGCATACGCTTTACGATATCATATTCCAAATATCTAAGCGACATCTTTTGAAACATCAATACTACGCAAGAAAAGAATTAGGCGGAAGAATAAAAAAAAAAATAATAATAATAATCAGAACAAAAGCAATAGGTCTTTCCACGGAAAGGTGGAAAGACCTAATTATAAAACATTAAAACATAAGTTATACGTTATCTATCAGTTAGATTTACTGCAAACATGGGTTCTTGCGAGGTCAAAGTTGGAAATTCCGGTTAGGATCCCTATACACTACCTTAATTGACTAGTGTCAATATTGCGTGTTGTAATTGTAAAAATGTATTATTGCAAACTTTTATATTATTCACACATTTACATTTTCTTTGATACAGGCTCAGTTTCTTCAACGACTTTTGACTTGACGCTAATGATATGCTTGATAAGACACATAACAAAAATACCAGTAGGTGATATTTTACCAGTTCCGTCTGATGTGAGTGAAGGTGCAGATTTGTCAAGGCTAAAATACTATCGAAACCTGTTTGCGCATCATGATTGTTGTACTGTAACCGATACAGATTTTGAGGCATACTGGAATGACATATGTCAGGTAACTGAATATATTTTGGAAATCTGTTGAACGTAATTAGATTGACAAAAAGTAAAATCTCAAAAATTCTGAACTCCGAGGAAAATCAAATCGTAAAGTCCATAATCAAATGGCAAAATCAAATGACAAAACACATCAAACGAATAGATAACAACTGTCATAATCTCGCTTGGTACAGGCATTATCAAATGAAGAAAATGGTGGTTTGAACCTGGTTTGATAGCGTTAAACCTCTCACTTATATGACAGTCGTATCAAATTCCGTTATATTTACAAAAATGCGTGAACAAAACAAACATAATGAACAAAAGTCAAAATATGGGTACAGCAGTCATCACTGCGTAACAATCTCAAAACAAACAACCATTTACAAATACCATCTATCAAATTAAAAAAAAAATCACTGTTTCGCGTGTCTGACGTCAGAAAAAGTTACCCTTTAAAAACCTTGGCTGTGTATATTGTCTTATTTCAGTCTTTTGACAACGAAATTTGATTAAATGAAAAAGGTAATTATGATTTGATACCTGTTTTTTTTTGTCTGATGTTTTGTAGGAATATAATCTGATAATATTGTTTTCCTTGTAGGCGGTAGTAAGACTTGGTGGATCCAAATTTGACCAATCGTGTAATGCTTTAAAAGTCAGAAAGCTGGACGACGGTGATCGGGAAGTTCTTATAGAACTAAGAAACCATAGGATAGAACTTAAAGATTTTAATGCGGTATTCACTTTGGTTCCAAGGGCTTTACAAAGTTAGTATATTTATTTGGCAAATAGCCAACCATTTATTATTCTGTAAATAAAAAATTGAAAGAACGATAAAACGACGTGGTGTACTGTTATAGATAATATTGAAGAAACTGCTTATAGTGATTAACATTAAGAATGATCTTCAAAATAAATAACATCAAATCAATGTTCCTCTTATCTAAAAGGCTTACCATTTTAGTTTAAACATGTTTATTTATAGTCGATTGGGAAACAATTTATTGCAACTTATATTAATCCCTCTCCACTTTGCAGGTGCGAGTTCTGCCTTGTAGCGGCATTAGCATTTAACCCCGCCGCATTTTTGCGCCTGTCCCAAGTCAGGAGCCTCTGGCCTTTGTTAGTCTTGTATTATTTTAATTTTAGTTTCTTGTGTACAATTTGGAAATTAGTATGGCGTTCATTGTCACTGGACTAGTATATATTTGTTTAGAGGCCAGCTGAAGGACGCCTCCGGGTGCGAGAATTTCTCGCTACATTGAAGACCTGTTGGTGACCCTTTTTTTTTATCTTTTTCGAAATCTACAAGGGTGTCTTTTACGGGTACGAGATATGTTTTTTTATTAACACGGCTCAGCTATTTATTGTTCCCTTCCGACGAACTATCATCGTTTCCTCAAGACCATACTCGCAAATAGTGTCAAGGGAGAGTCAAACATTAAGTCCTGAAATCCCCCCCCCCCCCCCCCCCCGAAACGGTCACGAACCAGGTACCTTTGTTTTAGTATTCCGATGAACCAACCACTACACCACGGCTCACCATCTTGTCGTTGATAATCACATATTTTGGTCACCTTATCAAATTTTTAAGCAATAAATCGCGTTCATATTGTTTGTAACTGGTACAGTATCAATTTTTAGTCTGCAGAAATGTTTAATTATTTCTTCTGTTTTCTAGTTATTTTATTTTGTGAATTGCACAAACTTGAAATGATATCAAATTTAGGAAATGAAAATGGAATTTGCGACCCCACTGATTTTATTCAAGCGCCACTGATATGTTTTGTGAAGACAAAATTGACGTCTGCCTTACAAAGTTCTCAACATAGTATAGTTAATAATTTGTGTGATCAGTTAAAAGTAAAATAGAAAAAATGTCGAGCTCCGAGGAAAATTCAAAACAGAAAGTCCCTAATCAAATGGAAAATTCAAAAGTTCAAACAAATTCAATGAAAGGATTACAAATGCCACATTTCTGAACTGGCATAGATATTTTCTGATGTAGAAAAAGTTGGATTAAACCTAGTTTTAAAGCTATGTCAACCACTTACTTGCATGACAGTCGTATAAAATAACTGTTAACAGTACCGTTTAACTTAATGTCACACTATACAAATTATGGCCTTCAACTATATAAAAATATCTAACTAAATTGGATATATTGGATGCCTCAGCTACAGTAAAGTATGAATCGTATCTTAGATTACATCGATAAATTGACTATATGTCGGTTGAAATTAAGTCTTTACTGCAAAGGGAAATTTAGCATATTACATCGAACAGGTATTGGTTTTTTTTAATCTACCCTATCAAACTGACTACGTTTTCAAAATTTATCTTCCCAAATTCTGTTGTTATTCGTATCGCTAGTTAGATGTAGACCGAAGCGATCCGGTGACTCTATACGATAGTTAATTCCCTATATACATTCGACTGAAATTTAATGTTATTGTAAATCATTTACAGTTACAAAAGTACCATGCCTATAGTTTGTTACACCAGACACACTTTTCGTGTACATAAGACGCATAAGTGACGCTCCGATCAATATAGATAGAAAGCCAAACATTATAAAGTTAAAGAGCATTGAGGACCAAAAATTATAAAATGTTTATACAAGTACGGCTAAGGCAATATATGCATGGGATAAGAAATTTCTTAGTATTTCAAATAATAAATACTATTGCAAAGTCATAATTTTAAAACAAATGGGCCTTATAGTGGCGTAAAAAAAAATCGTAAAAAAGACGTAGGATCTAGGTCTATCCAAAAAAAGGTTTTTGTCTAGCAAACAGGTCAATGTCTCTTTTACTTTTGCTAGTTTTCGCTTCTCCTAAGAGACGATACAAGATATCCCAATTATGTTTTTGCCACAATGATTATGTGCGACAAGGCGTAAATATAACTCATTCGTGCTTAGATGTTACGGCCCCAACTTATAAAGTGCTTCCATTGAATATTCTTATAGGCTGTAAGATGATTTAATAGTACTTAACACTATGTAAGTAAGGAACAAGTATGAATAAACAAAGGCAACAGTAGTATACCGCTGTTCAAAATTCATAAATCGATAGAGAAAAAACAAATCCAGGTGACAAACTAAATCTGAGGGAAACGTATCAAATATAAGAGAACAACGACACAACAGAGACACAACACCGAAATGTAACACACACAGAAACGAACCATAATGTAACAATGGCCATTTTCTTGACTTGGTACAGGGCATTTCAGGAAAAAATTGTGGTTTTGTGGCATGCCAAACCTCCCGCTTTAATGGCAGTGTTAATTATAACATTAGAATGAAATAAAGTACATGTCTTTTTGTATCAAACCAGATGGGACTTTTGATAAACTAGCGGTATCAAATTATCTCCCTTATTTAAATCAAAATTAAACCAATCATGTTTGGGGTAACTCTTAAGTTAATTGTAATTTGGTAACATTAGTGACTATGTGTTAACCGGATGTTGTTTATTAAATTCCGTATTTCATATAACAAATATAATGCAGTGTATGTTGTTCTTTTAATCAATAAATGACATTTAAGTTAAATGTTAAATAAAAGAATTAGGTGCATTTGAGGTATTATTTTCCTTAAGCCGCTATCATTTTGCATTATGTTTATTAGATATCTAGTAAATGACATCGATTACCTATTGTAGTCATCAGTTTTACCCTACATTTTTCCTATGAGTTCCTTTTTTATTTTGTTATTTAAATCTTTGCCAATCAATTCGTACCGAAAGTGACACTATGTGAACCGAGAGTAGTAAATTATGACCCTTATTGCAAGTAAAGGTTCAAATAAACTATATAGTTTTTAGAATCAGAGTTATGTTATCTATTACATGACACCAGACTATCATCGTTTCCTCAAGACCATACTCGCATATGGTGTGAAGGGAGAGCCGAAAATTCAGTCCCTGAAATTTTCATCCCAAACGGGAATCGAACCAGGAACGTTTGTGTTAGTAGTCCGATGCACTAACCTCAACACCACAAAATCTCTTCCTCATTACACCATTCTTGATCGCACGGTACACTATTACACCATTATTCTTGCACCATACACCATAGCACCATGTTTTTCGCGCAACGATTTGTGACTTTCGAACAACGGTATACTACTGTTGCGTTTATAAAAACCATCCAAGGGCTGTAAATAATGAAATTGCAAAATTGGTAAAATACGGGGGGAGGTGTAGATGTAAAACAATTTCAAAAAAACAACCACTACCTTGGACAAAAAGCAGCCAAAAGGATAACCGTACACAGGTCGATATAAATTATTGAGTTGTAAGGTAAACATGGAGTACGAAAATATTTTTAACAAAATAAATAATTTTGTTGTTCATAGTATTAAAACAGAAGTGAAAATGTATCGGCATACCAAACATTTATAAAGGCCAGTATACATATATATTAAAAAAGTGAAGCAGCATATAACACCAAATATGTAAACATTAGTTATCAAATATACATAAGAAGTTGTATCAACAGGTCAAATTACCACGAAAGTACGACTTTAGAGTACTCGCAGTTACTGAAAGCTATTTAAAAGCCAAACACAATTAATATTATAAAAAAAAATAAGATATGGCTTGTACAACCTGTACAATGTCAAAACAAAAGTATCGACAGCCAGTAGGAAAATTATGAGATGACATTTTTTTTTTATAAATATGTATAATGTTATCTATAGATAAAGTAATATCTTAAAAATGAACGTGGATGTCTGTTTCAACATTAAAAAATTTTTTTTAGAAAAAATACAAATTAAGTTTGGTTTTAGATTTTGGTTATACTTCGACTTAAAAGGGATTCATTCCTTTTTTAGGAATCTACGAAGACACAGTAGAGGATTGGAAAAAGGAAGAAAGCAAAGTTGTCAGAACTAGGGCTTTAATTTGCTTAGATGATCTCCTTAAAGCAACAAATGTCATAATGGCAGTGGGATCCGCAGGTTGTGGGAAATCAATTGCAATACACCATCTTGCCTTAAGGCTTTATAAACAGGAGGGTTATAATATCCTTCCCGTCAACAGTCCCCAAGACATAGTCCAATACTATAATCCCCAATGCAATCAAGTGTTTGTTATTGATGACGTTTGTGGCAAATCTACAATAGATTTAGATCTAGTCAAGAGCTGGACTTACTCATTACCAACTGTAATCAAAATACTGAAAGACGACAAGGCTAAGATCTTGTTGTCCAGCAGAAAGCACATTTATCATGATTGTAGATTTCAAGACCTAGAACTCTTGTCAAGTACAGTTTGTGACTTAGTTTCACAAAATTATAATCTTACAATACCGGAGAGAAATGAAATAGCAAGAAAATATCTAACAGAAAATGAGGTGAACGCTATAGGGAAAACTGGATTATTAGACAGATTTAGCTTCTTTCCTTTGTTATGTCGTTTGTATTCAAAAGAAAAATTCGGTAGTATTCAAACATTTTTTGGTAATCCGGTTAGTGTTATAACAGATGATTTGCGATTAATGATGAAACCTACTGGTCAAACCACTTTCGCCACGTTGATTTTGTTTATAGCCTATGACAATAACTTAAATGCAACCGTGTTTTCAGAAGAAACATCCGGGATAGAACTAGTTCTGAAAGATATATCCGTTCACTTTTCCCACATTTCACTCTTTGCGGTCAAGTCCGAATTACAA
Source organism: Mytilus edulis (assembly GCA_019925275.1). Classification (NCBI taxonomy): domain Eukaryota; kingdom Metazoa; phylum Mollusca; class Bivalvia; order Mytilida; family Mytilidae; genus Mytilus; species Mytilus edulis. The sequence continues at coordinate 8,643,498 of CM034358.1, read as the reverse complement.
ACGCTTAAACTGTCTTATGTCAGAGAAATTGATTCCAATTATACACTAATTCATGACAAAATATATGACATTTTTCTATCCTTTTGCGGGGAACATTTATTTGACCTGGTTCTTAAGATAGCTCACACAAATGTTATTCGTGACAGATTTGTATTTGAATCGTTGCAAAACGAAAAAGAAAAAAACGAACATGTTATAAAAGTTCCCAATGAAAAAGAACTTGTTTATTTCGAACGACTTTTAAAAGATGTAAGAAACGGTTTCATAATAAACGTCTTTCGTAACATCAATTTTAAATCATGTATTTTCCGTTCGAACATAATCCATTTCCTTGAAGCAAAGGAAGACATGAAAAACATTTTGTTTTCTATATCAAGGGAAGAAATATCTCATTTGCTATTATCGATGACCTGTCAAGGTTATTGGGATATGGTACCAATAATTCTAACTGAACATGTAAATGTGAACGTAAGTGACTGGAAAGGTACGCCATTGTACTTTGCTTCAAAAAACGAAAATCTTGATATAGCAATTTTGCTGTTAGAGCATGAGGCTGATCCTAATGTAAAGGGTTGTTTAGGAAACGAATCTCCTTTATTTGCAGCCGTGGAGAAAGGAAATGCTAGTCTAGTAAAGCTACTCCTTACCCACAACGCGGATCCTGATGCTGGGTTTTGTGGTGTCTATAGCCATGAGACACCTTTACATTTAGCTGTATCAAAAGCTGACATTTCTGTGATAAAATTGCTAATAACTCACAAAGCAAATATTAATTTAATTACAAATACTCGACTTGGTGTAAAGAGAACACCATTACACTTAGCTATAGAAATTGGGAACACTGATTTGGTGAAACTGCTATTAGAACACAACGCATATTCTAACAGTTTTTATCATGAACAAGAATCATCATTCTGCAACGCTGTAAGCGGGTGTCACACTGATATCGTAAAAATACAACAGGGTAATAACGACTCAATTAGCATTTGTATTCATAATGAAGAAACACCTTTATTTATTGCTTGCAGTCAAGGTCATATAGATATTGTGAAATTATTGTTAAAATATATCTCGAATCCTAATCGTTGTTATTCAGGCAAAGAATCGCCATTATTTACTGCTTATAGTCGTGGTCATGATGATATTGTAAAATTATTGTTAGAGCATAATAGCAATCAAAAAGGATTCAATGCAAGTAAAGAGTTACCTTTATTAATTGCCTCTAACAGTGGTTATACTGATATTGTTAAACAATTGATAGAACATAACTCTGATCAAGCAATATTTAATGATGGGGAAAAGTCGCCTTTATTAGCTGCATCCGCAGGAGGTCACTCTGAAATTGTGAAATTATTACTAGAACAAAATTATCATCCCGACATCTGTAACAACAATAAAGAAACACCCGTGATGATTGCTTGTAGAAAAGATCATAATCATATTGTCAAATTATTGTTAAAACATAACTGTGATTTAAACATTTGTAATTATTGCAAAGAATCACCTCTGTCTATTGCACTAAGTATGGGACACAATAATATTGTAAATTCCTTGTTAGAACATATTTCCGAGCATGGCGTAACTTATAACAGTGCTGCATCTTTGTGTGTTGCCTCTAGATGGGGTCATACAGATGTTGTTAGATTATTGTTAAAAAATAACTGTGATCCCAATAGATGCAATAAAAAGACACTGTCGCCTTTATTCATTGCATCTGGTAAAGGTCATTTAGAAATTGTTAAATTATTGATGGAATATAAATGCAATCCTAACATTTGTAATAAAAAAAATGAATCAGCTTTATTTATTGCCTCTATGAGGGGTCATTTTGATATTGTAAAATTATTGTTACGATACAAGTGTGATCCTAGCATCTGTAATAAAAGCAATGAATCAGCGTTATTTATTGCTTCTATTTGGGGTCATATGGATATTGTACAATTATTGTTAGAACATAACTGTAATCCTAACATATGTAATAAAAGCAAAGAATCAGCTTTATTTATTGCTTCTATGAGGGGTCATATTGATATTGTAAGACTATTGTTAGAACACAACTGTAATCCTAACATTTGTAATGGTAAAAACGAATCACCTTTATTCGTTGCTTCAATGTGGAATATTGAACATATAAGGCATGATAGCTCTCTTTATCGTCTCGATATGTCTACTATATTTTCTATTTCTGAACATAGATATACTGAGATTATTAGATTACTGTTAGAACATGGCTGTGATCCTAATATTTGCAATGACAGACATGACACAGCTTTATCTATTTCATCTGAGGCTGGTCATTTTTATATTGTGAAATTATTGTTAAAATATAAATGTGATCCTGACCTTTGTAATAGAAGCAACGAAACACCTTTGGTTATTGCTACTACAAAAGGTCATATTGATATTGTAAAGGTATTGTTAGAATATAACTGCAATCCTAACCTCTGTAATAAAAGCAACGAATCACCGTTGTTTATTGCTTCCTCGAAAGGTTTAATTGATATTGTTCAATTATTGTTCAAACATAACTGTGACTACAGTATTTGTAATGATAGAAATGAATCACCTTTATTCGCTGCAACTATCAGATGTAATATCGATATTTTAAAGCTATTGTTAGAACATAAATGTGACCCTAACATCTGTAATAAAAGTAATGAATCACCATTGTTTATTGCTACTATGATGTGTGACATTTATATTGTAAAATTGCTATTAGACTATAACTGTGATCCTAATATTTGTAATGCTAGAAATGAATCACCTTTATTTATTTCCTCTGACGAGGGTCAAACTGATATTGTGAGATTATTGTTAGAACACAACTGTGATCTTGATATTTGTACTAGTAAAGGTGAATCAGCTTTATGTATAGCTTCAAAAGAGGGTCATGATGATGTTGTAAAACTATTATTAGAACACAACTGTAATACTAAGATTTGTAATCATAGAAATGAATCAGCTTTATTAATTGCTTCTAAGGAAGGTCATACGGATATTGTGAAATTATTGTTAGAACAGAACTGTGATCCTAACATTTGTAATGGTCAAAACAAATTAGCTTTACTTATTGCTTCAAAAAAAGGGTTAACTCATATTGTTGAATTATTGTTAAAACACAACTGTGATCTTTATATTCCTGATGATAGAAATGGCTCAGCTTTATTTATTGCGTCTAAAGGAGGTCATACGGGTATTGTGAGATTATTGTTAGAACAGAACTGTGATCCTAACATTTATAATGATGAAAGAGAATCTCCTTTATTAATTGCTACTAGTTGGGGTTATACTGATATTGTGAAATTATTATTAAAATACAATTGTGATCCTAATGTTTGTAATTATAAAAGAGAATCTCCAATTTTAATTGCCTGTAGTTGGGGTTATACTGAAATTGTGAAATTACTGTTAAAATACAATTGTGATCCTAATGTTTGTAATGGTAAACATGAATCATCTTTATTTAGGGCGGCTAAAAACGGCCAAATAAACATTGTAAAACTATTGTTAGAAGTCAACTGTGATCCTAATACATGTAATGATAATAGTGAATCAGCTTTATTTTGGGCTTCTAGAAGAGGCCACATCCATATTGTCAAATTATTGTTAAAACACAACTGTGATCCTAACATTTGTAATATTAAAAATGAATCAGCTTTATTTTGGGCTTCAAAGAGAGGCCGAACTGATATTGTAAAGTTATTGTCAGAACACAACTAAGATCCTAACATTTGTAAATTATACAGAAAAATTCGAAGCTACCTGAACAAGAAAACCGTTTTTGTAAATTTAACATTTTTGCAGACGTTTGTTAATTATAATTAATTGAACTGTTTCTCTATTGCTTAAATTTCTCATGTTGCTAATTGGTGAGTTACGCAAAATAAACCACATTTATCTTGAATTTATTATGGCATGCCGATTTTTATTGTAAACTCTTTAACTCATATCGCATATTTTTCATTATTCTACAATCGTAATTACAAGTAAACAAAACCATTCCAAATTTATTGTACGTGTTCATATTTATCAATATTCATCTAAAATATAGGTAACTGATATGTGTGGAAATATTGATTTTTCAAGTATCTACTGACGTCAACCAAGTTTTTAAAACAAAAATGAATAATTTGATTACTGTAATCTGATTTCACTATGAAGTATTTGATATAATTCCAGGGCTTATACATGGATTTTGTTTGGGTTTTCTTTGTACTAAGATTTTATCAAATAGTTAGTTATTACAATAGAGTATGCAACTTAAAATAAAAATAATATAACAAGATTATTTTGTTATCATGACATTCTAACAGATATGAATATTCCACTTTATGCTCTTCAACTTTGTACTTCTTGGCTTTCTAACTATTTTGATCTGAGCGTTACTGATTAGTCTTATGTTGACGAAACGCGCGTTTGGCGTATTAAGTTATAATCCTGGTACCTTTGATAATTATTTATACCGCTGTGTTGATGCAACTGCTGGTGGAAGTTTCGTCCATGAGGGTATCACCAGCTCAGGAGTCAGCACTCCGGTGTTGACATGAATATCAGTTATGTGGTAATTTAATAAATTCCCTGTTAATAAAAGTACGAATTTTTCGAAATATTAAGGATTTTCTTATCCGTATTTGGTAAAACTTTTTGGAATTTTTGGTCTTCTATGCTCTGCAACTTTACACTTTTGGCTTTCTATCTATTTTGATATGAGCATCACTGATGAGTCTTATGTAGACGAAACGGACGTCTGGCGCATTAAATTATAATCCTGGTACCTTTGATATCTATTTGCATACTTCTCTTCTGTATCGTACTTGTTAGCATTATATGTAAATTATCATGTACTATCAAAGGATAAGTAAACGGGAATCAGAGAGCATGTTAACGATTCAAAAAGGGTGTAAAAATTAAATAACATTAGTGTTAGCTGTACAGTACACATGACGCAATCGACAATAGACTATTTATACATCTCGTTCGTCCGAAGTTGATTACCTTTAACAGGAACGTTCATAATTACACTTTTAAAAATTCAGAAATGTGCATATACAAGGCAAAATAAGAAGCTATTTAACCCCACAAACATAAATAAGCAACATTCTTCAACTTTGTCTCAGATTTACGTCATTACAAAATTTGAAGAGGAAAGCGAAGTCTTTTAATCATACTTAATTTAAAAATTAAAGACAATGTTTAATTGAAAAGATCTACAACAAAAAATAGAAAAATACTGTTGTGGTAAGTATAACAGAAACACAGGCACACATTTCATTCCTTATCTAGCGACCTACTTGTAAAATTCTTCAATATAGGATCAAGCGCATTTCTTAAATGAATTTATTGGTGTATAAATTCGACCTATTCACTCACAAACAAAAAAAAGGCCGAATGCATGACAATTGCCGAATGACATATGATATGTTTGTGAGTGACTTGGTACAGATTATACACCAATAAATTCCTTTAAAAAGGCGTTAATCCTAATTTTTCTCTAGAATTGGATATAAGGAACTTATTTTTCCACACTCGTAACCTCTATAAAACGTAAATTATATATTTGTGACATTGAAAAGGCCTAGTGCATGAATATATTTGTTGTTTTACGCAAAAATATGTGCTCCATGAAATTTGCAATCTGATAAAAAAAATCTTATCATTATCATTCAAAAAAGGTTTGTGTTTATTAATCATCGCAAAGTGAAAATACATTTTGTTAATGTCGATCCTGATTTTGTCATTATCGCGGCCATTTTGTTTACTTTGGTTACAAAACGTTCAGTCAACGTCGTCTATCGGAAAATAAACGACGTTCAGAACAACTGCCGGAAGTTCTCTCAACTTAAGCATATCATATTTTCGCCTAATATACAAACCATATACGAATTATCACATAATAACTGTTTTTATTGATTGATTAATTGGCATTAAACGTATTTATTTAGCTCTGTTGTGTTATTTTGGGGTAGGTAAGTTGTTTTTTTTTGTGTTTTTTTTTTGTTTTTTTTTTATATCTGTTAAGAAAGCCGGAATGCTTGGCGAGAGCTTCGAACATTCAGAAACAAGGCTGATAATCCTTGTCAATTAATATTGGAGTTGACCTTACCTACCAAGTGCTGTATTCTTACAAACACTCTCAGTATTATAAGGCTTGTATAATAGAAGTTCAACTACATAGACAACCTGGCTGCTGTGGTGTTCACTGTTTTTAGACACTTTACATGATACGCTTTATTACGTGTTGATCATGTTTTACAGGTTTCTATTAACGATTTTAGCCAAAGACAGTTAATTTCAAATTTTTTACTGATTATTTTTTCCTGTTTATTTGTTTTATTCTTAAGTAATAAATTTTAAGATAAAGCCAAAATTAAAAAAAAATCTAAGTCCTAAAATGATAGATTTTGGTGAAACAATACTTTTTAGACCTTGACTTCTTTGACAGTTATCCTCTAGTGACATTTTCTCTAAGACTATCTATAACAGTTTAGTAGTCAAAACTTGCATTTTGTCATGGCAATTCTGGTTTGTAGTCGAAAAATGTTCGAAGCCAGGTTCCAGAGAAAGAATTATAACTAAGTTGGTTGATATTGAATTGACAGATTCATCGAAAATGTGATTCCATCAATACCATCATATTTCTTTATTTTAAAATTCGACCATAAAGTCTTACTGCTAGTAAAAACAGGCTGACAGGTATCTAAGAAAGACCTGCTCGTAGAAGTATGTCGAATCAACTGTACACATTTCATTTTATTTTAAGGAACTTGTAATGGATGTTCATTCATTGTTGGAGAATGAATTGAGATAAAGAAATATGTGCTGACTTTGTTTATACCACTTCAAAAATGGTGAATATTAACTTATAAAATACAATTAAATACAATTTACAATGCGTTTTATAAGCAAGTAAGCTGATTAATTATCCAGTATTGAGTAATGACATAGTCCAGAATGTTGCAATGGCCTTCTCCTACACAACGTAGTCCGACATGTAACAAATTCTTATAGAAATAACAATATGTGGTATGAGTGCCTATGAAACTTTTCAACCAAGTCACATTGTGTAAAGAGTAAACAATTATATGTCATAGAAAGACCTAGTTAAACAATGACATATTCACAGTCAGGCAGTTTAAATGCATCAAATATGATATTTAAAATGTTACTCATACAAATTCCAACCAAGAATAAATCCCGCGAAATTCCTTTGAGAAGTTATGTGTCGCGGCAAGGTTGTTTAACAAAAGATGGAACCGAATGTAATGCAACAATGAACTGGTGTACGGTTATGTAAAAATTTCACTTCCAAAATATCAAAAATAGTCGTGAAAACGATTACACAAAATCATGAAGACGAATTCAAGGATTCCTGGCTACACAATTCACACAATCATGCAAGATACTGTTAATGGCATTCAATTCAAAACAGAATTAAAAGAGTAATTTCATCATTATTTTTGTACTGCAATTTGTTTAACAATAAATCACTTAGGACAATTTCAACTTGGATGTTGTCATACTATACTTTCGATGAAGTTACTCTTATAATCTTGTTTTGGATTGATGTGACATGACATTCGAAAATACATCGCGATTTATCATATAAATTGCGCCCCCCCCCCCCCCCCCCCCTTTGTTTACCTCAACGTTAGTGCGAAAATGTACTACGACGCTGTCTTACAATTTCGACTCTCACTACAATTATTGCTTCAAGGTTATCGGTGACACTTTTCAAGTGTTTATATATTGATTAAGAAAGCTACTTTAAAATAATAATAGTGTTTTGGAAATGAAAATTATAAATATGTGTATCAATATTACGTCTCTCTTTTATTCGTTTCATGTTTCCAGTAAGAAATATATTGGATATAAGTAAATGCGGGTGATTTATTATTTTTTTTAGTTAAAGACTTACATTAGATTCTGAATCGGCGAATTTAGATATAGACATGTCGGAACTGTACATACCTATGTTTTTCAGAGACAATATATTGATCTCTAGATTTTGTTTTGTTTTGGCTGGTGGGTTACTGTGTTATTAACATGCCGCCAAAACACCCTTCTACTTACGTCGCTGTTAATATTTCCACATTTATTCATAAAATCAAACTTCTATTTCGGTGACTGATAATCTTAACAATAGTTGTAAAGTATTTCCTAATATTTGATCGTGCAAAATATTTTAATATATACATAGGGTTTTACACTAATGTACGGGACTTTTATAGCTTGCTGTTCGGTGTGAGCCAATGCTCCGTGTTGAAGACCGCACTTTGACCTATTATGGTTTTACTTTTGCAAATTATGACTTGCATGGATGGAAAAACATCTCATTGGCACTCATACCACACCTTCTCATATCTACATATAACCTAATTATGACGAACTGATTATTTTTAACATCCAAGTGTTATCTCATAAAATGACTTTTATATAGATCAGTTAATTTAGTTACTGTCATGCAAATTCACACTATGTGGACTTCGATTATGTGGTTCTCTGTTCACTAGACTTGTTCAAAACTAATTACAAGGAAGAACAAATGGAATCGACAATACGTGAGTTTAACATGACTGTACAAATTTTTTAACCAGTTGTGAGCGTGTGTCACTAGCGACAAGTGTTCTCAGACCAAATCTTAAGGTTTAAAGAGGGTCACCTGATCTGAAATATTACTGATTGTGATCTTTTCCCGTTTGTGTCATTTTTTAAAAGTCAGTAACTGCGAGTATTCTCATTGACCTGTTGATACTATTTGTAATGCTTTTTTGTTATTTGGTTTATTAATATGGATCTTGTATATATAACAGCTTTGATTATTTGGAATATCTACATATTTTCACTTCGTACTATAAACATCAAAATTATTCCCTTTCACCTTAAATCTGTACAGGATATTTTATCTAGCTCTTATTGTATAGTTGTATTGTTGATATTAACTCCATATGTACCAAATGTAAGATTATGTTCATTTATATTACAGAACTTTCTTGGTATTCCTAATAGGAAGATTCAGTATACTTAACGACAAAATTATTTTTATTTACCTATGTAGAATTTGAAAACCGTTTTTTTTTTTCAAAAGTGAGGATTTTGTATAAATTGTTAAATATTTCACAGTGATATCTTACCATAGATTTGTTTAAACATGTTTATTCCCTTTTGACCTTAAATATTTATCCCTAATAACTTTTTTAACTATGTATATGTATTTAGATGTCGCATCTCAAATTTATTCGTTCATAGTGTGTCAGTCTACTTTTTTTGATTGATTTAAGCCTTCAAATTGACATTTTATCGTGTATTTGGTTTTGATGTTATATATATATGTTATATTTGTTATTCTCGTGGGATTTTGTCTATGTGTGTTACATTTTAGTGTTATGTCGTTGTTCTCCTCGTATATTTAATGCGTTTCCCTCGGTTTTAGTTTGTTATCCCGATTTTGTTTTTTGTCCATGGATTTATGAGTTTTGAACAGCGGTATACTACTGTTGCCTTTATTTTTCTATGTTGTGATGTTATACTATTGTCTCAGTAAAAGGAAGAAGGTTTGTTATAATTAAAACGTTTATCCCTTCTGCAAATGTTTGCACCCGTCCTTAGTCAGGAATCTGATGTACAGTAGTTGTCGTTTGTTTATGTAATTAATACATGGTTCTCGGTTTTTTTATATAGATTAGACTGTTGGTTTTCCCGTTTGAATTGATTAACACTTGTCATTTTGGGGCCTTTTATAGCTTGTTGTTTGGTGTGAGCCAAGGCTCCGTGTTGAAGGCCGTACCTTGACCTATAATTGTTTACTTTTATAAATTGTTATTTGGATGGAGAATTGTCTCATTGGCACTCATACCACATCTTCCTATACCTATATATAAGCCATTTTCAATAAATCTTCACAAGTCACGTCCAACCTCTTGAGTGTTGGCTCTTGTTTTGATTCCAGACTTTTGCACATAAAAGTAGCATTTATTTGCCAAAAGAAAGATACGCTGTTTTAAGAGTAAGCGTAAGTCATCATGAAATTGGATCAAAATGACAAGCGTTGTTATTTGTTTTAAGGTCATGACTTTGTGTAACAATAATACTATTAATAGTTGGGATGCTTTATCCAATAATTAAAATCAATACAGTGTAAACTTTTAACTACGTATATACACAATGAATATATTAACTGTACTTGTAATAGTTCATATCAATGTCTTAAGTAATTTTACCTTTTTTTCGTATATCTAAACATGCTAAAGAGTAGAATAATATTCATATAAAATATATTTTGGTTACCTCATTTTGACACCATACTGACGTATGGTTTAATTTACCTCTCGATACCAATAACTTATTTTTGATGCCATGCTGACGTATGGCCCGAGAACCTTTCTTTAAATCATACTGACGTACAAAATGTATGGTATTAACACCTCTTTTGACACCATACTGACGTATGGTTTGAGCCTCTCATTTTGATACCATACTGACGTATGGTCTAAACATCTTATTTTGATAACATACTGACGTATGGTCTAAACATCTTATTTTGATAACACACTGACGTATGGTTTAAACATCTTATTTTGATACCATAATGACGTATGGTCTAAACATTTTATTTTGATACCATAATGACGTATGGTCTAAACATTTCATTTTGATACCATACTGACGTATGGTTAAATCATCTTGTTATTTTTATACCATTCTTTATATGGTTTCTACTTTGCTATTGTACTACATTTTGACACCATACTGACGTATGGTTTAATTTACCTCTCGATACCAATAACTTATTTTTGATACCATACTGACGTATGGCCCGATCACCTTTCTTTAAAACCATACTGAAGTGCAAAATGTATGGTATAAGCGCATCTTTTGACACCATACTGACGTATGGTTTGAGCCTCTCATTTTGATGCCATAATGACGTATGGTCTAAACATCTTGTTATTTTATACCATTCTATATATGGTTTCTACTTTGCTATTGTTGGTGCAAAATATACTTATGAACCTTTTATATTTGTTTGTTAAAATATTAATGTTTTCTTTATTTCATGAATAGCTATTTCGATACCAATTTTTTAGTCAATCTATAAAAAAAATATCTCAATTCCGAGTTTCAAGATTTAGTTAGAGTTATATCCCTTTGCATATAGAGATAGAACATTTTAAATTATTGGTTTTTAATTGCAGTTGTATAAGTCACCAGTTGCCATATTGTAAATAAATGCATATGCCTTTATATTCTTGAATTAAAAATAGTTTAGTACTTAGTCTTTGTACATATTAGTATACTTCTCATCACACTTAGTTTATTACAATCTTCAGACAAGTGTCTTTTAGAAGACAAGAAATCTAAACTTCGAAAATTGTGCCAATTTATTAGAATTATAAATGCATATGACAACCTGGATTCTCTCTGATGTTAACCTGTCGGTTATACTGATCATACCGTTGTAAAAAAACTCATATTTAATGCTTCCTCAACAAATGTACAATGCAATGTTATGTAAACTAATATGTTTTTCTGTATTTGTTTGTTCAACTTCGGTGATACCAGAATAAAATGATACATATAGAAATTGAGGTTGGGGTTTATTTATATGAGACAGCAACTCAAGGCAAGATTTATCATCTCTGTGTTAAAGAGTGGTATGGGTAAAATAAAAGATACATAAATTTAGTATTAGATATAACCACACTATAATAGGTCAAGAACAATTATATTAATTGAAGTCATAAACAATGAGTTATTCATTCGTCTAAAAAAAATGTTAGAAGGTATAATATAAAAAAACTTTGATAATTAAAACTTTCGAAAATTACTCCTTTTTGTAGGTGTAATTTTTGTTTTAAGTGCCGTTCCGTAATATCTTTATTTATATCTAACAACTATCAGAAAAAAAGTAAATTTATTGTTCGATTTTAGCAAATAACAATTTACAGACATTTAACTATGACGTTTCAATTTTATAAAATAGAAAGACTTTTTTTTAAATGTTAACGCATGGAAAAGATCTTGTTTGTATAATGAAACATGACACCTAAGGACTTGACAAGCGAGTTTGTTGTGTTTATAATAACATATGCATGATCAATTGTTTTGGATGGTATTTCTTTTTTTCAACTTTTTATTAAATGTGAGAGGGGGATTACTGTGACCTGCACATATACACAATATACTTTTTTCATTTACTAGATATTTGAGATTTACAGCAATTGGACAGTTTATGGTGTAGCTAAAATCGTAAGTAGCAGTTTTAACATAATGAAGTCTCGACTATCTGACTACCAATTTTTGTCTACATATCACCCTTTTTTCTCGAATACATAAAGTTAGTATTGCCTTTGACAGTAATGTGTATATAATGAAGAAAGCGACAAAGATAGAGTTGTCTGGGATATTTTATCTTGTGTCAAAATAACTTCTTTAATATGACGTGTTGCATATGAAACAAAAACCGAAGAAAATATTGCAAAGCCAATTGCTGATCAATCTAATGCTAAAACTACAGCGTTAAGTTATCGCATGTAAAACTATGGAACGTGACCACTGCCTCATAAGACGAAACATCGATGACATGACACAAATTTTGCTTTCATCATGTCAAAACAGTATTACATGGTATTGATACTGCATTACATGATGTGCGAACTGTGTTACCTGATGTGGATACTTTTTAAAATGATGTGGGTTACCTTAAAAAACAAAAAATTACATATTTATTTTTCGTTTACGTTCCGTACCGTAATTAATAATTAGTCTTTTAAACCATGTACTGAATATTTCGATATTAACTAAATACATTTAACTTTGTCTTTTGTTTTAGTGTGACGTATCTCGTTTTACAAAATAGAAAGTTTTCTAAAAGTATGTAACGGTTGAAAACTCTTGAATGGACGTTTTGTTCGTAAAATGAAACATGACACTTTAATACTGGTCCAACTGATTTGTTAGGTCCCAATAAAATCATATACAATTTAAAGTAGTTTTTAGTGGTATATCTTTTTCTTTTCTTTCAAATTGACTTGTACAGTATTGTGTCATGATTACATGCACAATAAATATTCTCCAACTGCTCGATATTTGAGATTTACCACAATTGGAAAGTGCAAAAGTTACATGATTTGTAGGTAATAGCTATACACTGTGATGTCTCGACTGACAAACTACCAATTATTTTTCTATATTTTAGTCTTCTTCTCTGCAATACATTAAATAATTTTTTATCTAATGTCAAAAACCGCTGTTTTTATATGACAGTGTTGCATATGAAACATAAATATAGAACAGTGTTCAAAGCCAATTACTCATCAAACTCTTACTAAAATTACAGCGTTAAGTTATCGCATGTAAAACTATGGAACGTCACCACTTCTCCCTAAGACGAAGCTTCGATGACATGACACAAATGTTGCTTTCATCATGTCAATCACTATTACATGATATCAATACTGCATTACATGATGTGAGAACTTTGTTAACTGAGCTTGTAACTTCTTAACTTGATGCGAAATGTTCGTAACGTGATGTTGTTAATTTTTTGTTGCGATTTATAAACGCCGCAAGATGATCTCAAAGAATCAGAGACGTCCAAAAAAGGAAAATTATAAGCAGGGAAAGATAAAACCCTTTTTATCAAAAGTTTTCGTGAAGAGTTTCTGGTTTCTAGTTGCTTTCATCGGGAATTTTTTTTTTACCTGAATGAAACGATAGATAATTTAAGTTGTCGTTGAACAGAAAATCAATACATGCTTCAGCTAAATCATCTACGAATGAAATGTTTACCTCTTTAAGGTATATAGTACCGTGTAAAACTGTTCTATCATGCCTCGTGGGAGGTTATCGTTACAATTGAACAGTTAATGCAATTGTCACTTTACTTTTATATGACAGACATTATCGTTATTATGTGCTCGCGAAACCAAACTTTGGAGGACATAATATCGAAAGAGGGTTGGTTACCAAGTCTTAAATACATGATCATAACAAAATTGTCAAATTATTTCGACATTGACTGATTAAATTCAACTTTGTCTTTTGTTTTAGTGTGACGTATCTCTTTTTACAAAAAAAAAAGTTTCTAAAAGTATGTAACGATTGAAAACTTTTGAATGAACGTTTTGTTCGTAAAATGAAACATGACACTTAACAACTAGTCCAGCTGGTTTGTTAGGTGCCACTAAAATCATATACAAGATAAAATATTTTTTAGTGGTATATCTTTTTCTTTTTTTCAAATTGAAATACGCGGTATTGTGAATATATACATAATAAATATGTTCATATTGCTCAATATTTGAGACTAACCACAATTAGAAAGTGCATAATTTACATAATTCGTAAGTAATAGCACAGTGATCCGACTGACCTAATACCAACTTTTTTTCTTACATTTTAGTCTTCTTCTCTGCAATACAGTAAATTGTTCAACCTATAACAGTAATGTTTATAAGTGATGATTCAAGCAACATTAAAAGAATTGTCACTTTCGATTGCTCTATCCCTGCTACTTTGAATTAATTTAAAATTTGTTTAAATGTCAAATCCACTGCATCAACATGTTCAATATCAAGGTGTTGCATATCGGACGCAAACAAATGAATACAAAACTGAAAACGTAAAAATTATTTTTGTTATATATTTTATCGGCAATTTGTAACTTTTTCCTTTGATCCTACTTTCCATCTATCAGTGCAACAACATGTGCTCAAATCTATTCGCGTCAATTTATTACTGAAATACACTCTACTTCATACATACGACCAAACAACTACCTAAACCTTAGTTGGGACAGGCGCAAAAATGCGGCGGGGTTAGACCTGTTTATGAAATCTCATGTGCTTTGTTCATTGTTGACGGCCTTCCGGTGACCTTTAGTTACCAATGTCTGTGTCATTTGGTATCTTGTGGAGATTTGTCTCATTGGCACTAGTAATCAAACCACATCTTCTTTTTACATTAAACAACAGTTAATGGCATACTGATTTTTTGTTAACGTTCCGTACCGTTATTTATACATTTTTTCTAAATGAGTCTGAAATACATCATCATAACAAAAATGAACTGATTTTTTCAATGTTAACTAATTAAAGACATTTAATTGCGTCTTTTGTTTTAGTTTGACGTATCACTTTTACAAAATAAAAAGCTTGTTTTTAAAATATGTAACGGTAGAAAACTCTTGAATCAACATGTGCTCGTAAAATGAAACATGACACGTTATAACTAGTCCAACTGCTTTGTTAGGTGCCAATAACATTATTTACAAGATAAAGTAGTTTTTAACGGTATATCTTTTTCCTTCTTTTTTTTAAATTGAGTTGTGCAGTATTGTGACATGAATATATACACAATAATTATTCTCTAACTGGTCTACATTTGAGATTTTCCACAATTAGAAAGTACATAGTTTACATAATTCGTAAGTAATAGCTACATGAGCTATACACTGTGATGTCTCGACTGACAAACTACCAATTATGTTTTCTTTATTCTAGTCTTCTTCTCTGCAATACATAAAATTATTCAACCTATAATTGTAATGTGTATATAAAGAATAAAGCGACAACGATAGAATAGTCTGTGATATTTTATCTTATGTCAAAACAACTTCTTTAATATGACGTGTTGCATATGAAACAAAAACCAAAGAAAATTTTGCAAAGCCAATTACTAATCAATCTAATGCTTAAATTACAGCGTTAAGTTATCGCATGTAAAACTATGGAACGTGACCACTGCCCCATAAGACGAAACTTCGATGACATGACACAAATGTTGCTTTCATAATGTCAAAACACTATAACATGGTATTGATAATGTATTAAATGATTTGAGAACTTTGTTACCTGATGTTGTTACTTCTTAACTTGATGTGAAATATTCGTTACGTGATGTTGTTAATTTTTTGTTGCGATTTATAGACGCCGAAAGATGATCTCAAAGTAACAGCGACGTCCAAAAAGGGAAAATTAACAGCAGGGAAAGATAAATCACCCCTTTTATCAAAATTTGTTATGAAAAGTTTCTGGTTTCTAGTTACGTTCCTTTCGTCGGAATTTTTTTTTTTTTAACCTGAATGAAACGATAGATCAGTTAGACTGTCATTGAACAGAAAATTAATACATACTTCAGCGAAATCATCTACGCAGGAAATGTTTACCTCTTTAAGGTATATAGTACCGTGTAAAATGTTCAATCATGCCTCATGGGAGTTTTCCGTTACGATTGAACAGTTAATGCAATTGTCACTTTACTATTATATGACAGACAATATCGTTATCTTAAAAAACAGAAAATGGCATATATAAGTTTTGATAACGTTCCGTTTCGTAATTAAAAAATATTCTTAAATACATGATCACAACAAAAATGTCAAATTATTTCGATATTGACTAATTCAATTTAATTTTGTCTTTTGTTTTAGTGTGAAGTATCTGTTTTTACAAAATAGAAAGTTTCTAAAAGTATATTATTACGGTTGAAACTCTTGAATAAACGTTTTGTTTGTAAAATGAAATATATATGACACTTAATAACTAGTCCAACTGCTTTGTTAGGTGCCAATAAAATCATATACAAGATAAAGTAGTTTTTGGTGGTATATCTTTTTCTTTTTTTTTTAAATTGAGTTGTGCAGTATTGTGACATGAATATATACACAATCAATATTTTCCAAATGAGATTTACTACAAATAGAAAGTGCATAATTTACATAATTCGTAGGTTATCATGGTAATAGCTATACGCATTGATGTCCTGACTGACAAACTACCAAATTTTTTTCTACATTTAAGTCTTCTTCTCTGCAAAACATTAAATTATTCAACCTATAACAATAATTGTATATAATAAATAAAGCGACAACGATAGAATTGTCTGTGATATTGTATCTAATGTCAAAACAACTGCTTTAATATGACGGTTGTTGCATATGAAACATAAAAAAGAAAATTTTGCAAAGCCAATTACTAATCAGTCTAATGCTTAAATTACAGCGTTACGTTTTCGCATGTACAACTATGGAACGTCACCACTGATCTATGAGACGAAAATTCGATGACATATATAATGCAAAATAATGTTTTCATCATGTCAAAACATCATAACATGGTATTGATACTGCATTAAATAATGTGAGAACTATGTTCCTTGATGGTGTTACTTCTTAACTTGATGCGAAATATTCGTTACGAGATGTTGTTCATTTTTTATTGCGCTTTATAAACGCCGCGAGATGATCTCAAAGTAACAGCGACGTCCGAATTGGGAAAATAATAAGCAGGGAAAGATTAATCAACCCTTTTATCCATTTTTTGTGTGAAGAGTTTCTGGTTTCATGTTACGTTGCTTTCGTCGGGAAATATTATTTGTTTAACCTGAATGAAACGATAGATCAGTTAGGTTGTCGTTGAACAGAAAAACAATACATGCTTCAGCTAAATCATCTACGAAGGAAATGTTTACCTCTTTAAGGTATACAGTACCATGTAAAATGTTCTATCATGGCTCATGAGAGGTTTCTGTTACGATTGAACAGTTTAAGGGCATACGATACAGAAGAGATCCCTCGTTGATTTTTTCTTAAAATTTTGATAGAAGGTCAATTTCAATGTGTACTTTTCAAATATGCAAAGAAAAAAGTACCTTCATGACTTACTTTTTGAGATAATTTGGTTCAAAATTTGCATATTTGGAAGAAAATCCCTGAAATTTCATTAATAATGACTTTTAAAGAAAGTAACAATACTTTTGAACGAAAAGTCATAACTTAACCGGGTTTTTTGTAAAATATTCCCTTGATTCATGGCATCAACATGCTGAAACAAGTATAAGGTTAAATCAAATCATCATGTTCCGGATTTTGATTGCTATATCCGAAATAAAGAAATTGACCATATTTTTGTGTCTTTTCGGAAGTGCAGAAAAAATTTGATCGTTGATTTTTTCCTGAAATTTTGGCGGAGTGTTCTTGAAACGGTACTTGATTGATTGCAAAAGAAAAAAAATGGGGTCCATGTGCTTGTTTTTTCAATAAAAGCCATATACCATAATTTTTTACGACGTCTGTCAGTATGGCGCTAAATTACGTTAAATTAAGTTTTAATCGCAACAACGTCGTGTAATCATTCCCGCCGTACACGAGTTCGCTGTCAAGTATATGCAGGTGTTTTTCAAAGCGTTCATACAAAAATGTATAAGATGGTTAATCAAAAAAAGGGAAAAATATTTTTGCTAAACATTTACGAAACGAAATTTGGACAGGAACCTTTTCATTATATATAAAAAGACTATAAAAATGATTCTAGCAGATTGCTTTATCAGATATACGGCAAAAAAGAAAATCTGATAGAAGTATAAAGGTGCATCTCCGTCCGACATTAGTTCTAAATTGCTTCATGTACTGTAAGGGGATAGATAACATTATTGACACGACAAAATGTGAACCAACTATACATTAAGTGAGGCGATACCATAAATTGACAACAGTACAACCTTCAACAATGACAAAACCGATACCGTATCGTCAACTTTAAAAGGTTCCGACGTACTTTGATTTTCTTTTTTTACATTCGAAAGATAGTCATCTTTCAAATTTGAATTATAAGCAGTACTTCTTGTTTTATAATAAGAGCTGTTTTGTGCAATTTAAATCATGCCATTATTGCCTCAATCGACCGAAAATGAAGTTGTAATATACTATTTCATAGGAAGTACAGTAGCCGGTATAAGAGAATAATATTGAACGATGTCTTTATCAATAGATAAGTTGCATAACCTTTTTCACGGCGTATACGTATGAATATTGGCGTATTTGTTTGTCTAGAAGTAGAGCTATATTGAAAACACTTTGTTCGTCTGCCCGATCGTCTAACTATACGACGAGTTTTAACGTGTGTACACTTTCTTATCTGTCTGTCTGCAATTAGTATACATTTGCTGTACTTCAATTTTTATCTCTCAATACATTGAAGTACAATAGGGACATGCTTATACAAATAAGTAGACGTGGTATGATTACCAATGAGGCAAATCTCAATCAGAAACCAAATGGCTAAACGACTATAGTACATCGGACGGCCTTCAACAATGAGTAAAACCAGCTATGAAAGGC
This sequence comes from Mytilus edulis, assembly GCA_019925275.1. Classification (NCBI taxonomy): domain Eukaryota; kingdom Metazoa; phylum Mollusca; class Bivalvia; order Mytilida; family Mytilidae; genus Mytilus; species Mytilus edulis. Next base: position 8,624,381 of record CM034358.1, on the reverse strand, counting down.
CCCTACATGACAAATGCAAAACAACTCAAACGGGAAACTTACGACCTGATTTAAGTACAAAACAATGAACAAAATACAAATATGATGAACATGATACCAAAAGACACCATTTAATTACAAGCCCTTTTAACAGCATGTAAACGGGCGTGTTCTTGTTTTGGTCTATTACATCCAGTGTCATATACAAAAAGAATACAACTAATTACAAACAAACTAACGTGTGACAATTCTGCATCTATTGGTAATGTTTTGCTTAAATTCAAACCAAAAACGACACAAATATATTTTTTTTGAAATCTTTTTAACGGACTTTTATTGACAGTTTTTCTACATACACATACAATATTATATGTTTTTAAAATATCCGAATTAAAATCGGCTATTTTTTTTATGTACCAATTTCAAGTCTAGAACAGGATGAGACACTCTCTTTATTTATTATTTTATTTACGAATAGGGGTGTTATGCGACCTTGTCCACCAATTAGGGTCTCACACATGCAGTCGGTTTTGTTATTTCATTGATAGTCTGTTAAATTTGGCCTTACAATGACAAGTCTCCGTAAAATTTGGAGGCTGTCAAATGCTAAACAAGAAAAGAAAAAAAAGACACAAACTTAACTATTTTGATTCTGATGTTTTTCAATTCAAGATAGTATTATTTACTTCGAATTCATTATCAATAATTGAAAATAACTGTTCTCGTCATGAAAGATATTGCACAGCTGTACAACACACCGTAGTTATGCCCTTTGTGTATGGATTTCAACACCAAACCCGATTCGGTCACCCTACGCGCCATACATTTTGTTAAATTTTTCTCATTAATCACGGGTTCAAACGTTAAGTTTTCTCATTCTTTAAGTTTCATTAAAATAACATTTGAATGTCATAAATATGCAATTATATATTTGCCGCTGGATGTTAAGCAGCTACCAATACTCATTATTAAATATTGCAGGTCGTTTTGTTCCGAATTGTGTTATTGGTAAAATGTTTTTCAGCATGTTACAGTTTAAGCAACGAATAGTAAGATAGACCCCAATTCCTTGAAATTTTTCTTTCTCTACGTTAAGCAGATTCCGCTGGGCCGTGCTGTTTTGGCAGTTATTCAGTGCCAGACTAAAAAGCTCCACAATTCTTCTTCCGTCTTTCCATGTTATACTGTCAGTACTCTATTCTGTGTCTATCACCATTTCTTCAATTTCATCATGCAAAATTGTATTTAATTTATTGTATTTCCTTTAATCTCACTGCTTTTCGGCGGATTTCTCCGCCTTTTAGAAACGGCATGACCACTTTTTTAGCAGGTACTTTTTTGAAATTCGCGCAATCGAAATTTATGACGTCAGTGAATATTCCGCGAAATATGACTTCTTTTCAAGCAAAGTCGCGAAATGTTAACGTTCTGATTAGAAACATCGCGAAATTACAATGTTCTGGTTACCAACGTCGCGAAAACAACATGAACAGTTTTGAAAACGTTATTATCTGCCCCTGCTACTGTATCGTATTCCCTTAAGCAATTGTCATTTAACTATTATATGACAGACAATATCGTTATTATGTGCTCACGAAACCAAACTTTGGAGGACATAATATCGACAGAGGGTTGGTGACCTTAACAAACAGAAAATGGCATAGATTTTTGATAACGTTCCGTTCCGTTATTAAAAAATATTCCTAAATACATGATCACAACAAAAATGTCAAAAGATTTCGATATTGACTAATTTAATTTAACTTTGTCTTTTGTTTTAGTGTGAAGTTTCTCTTTTTACAAAATAGGAAGTTTCTTAAAGTATTTAATTACGGTTGAAAACTTTTGAATGAACGTTTTGTTCGTAAAATGAAACATGACACTTATATAATAACTAGTCCAACTGGTTTGTTAGGTGCCAATAAAATCATATACAAGATACAGTAGTTTTTAGTGGTATATCTTTTTCTTATTTTTAAATTGAGCTGTGCAGTATTGTGACATGAATATATACACAATAAATATTTTCCAACTTCTCGTTATTAATGATATTTGAGATTGACCACAATTTGAAATTGCATACTTTACACCTGAGATCACCCCTAGTTTTTGGTGGGGTTCGTGTTGTTTATTCTTTGGTTTTCTATGTTGTGTCATGTGTAGTATTGTTTTTCTGTTTGTCTTTTTCATTTTTAGCCATGGCGTTGTCAGTTTGTTTTAGATTTATGAGTTTGACTGTCCCTTTGGTATCTTTCGTCCCTCTTTTACACAATTCGTAAGAAATAGCTATACACTGTGATGTCTCGACTGAACAACTACATGTTAGTCTGTTTCTATGCAATACATGAAATTATTTAAACAATTATGTACCGCAATGCTCTTCAACTTTGTATTTGTTTGGCTTTATATTATTTTGGATCTGAGCATCACTCATGAGTCTTATGTAGACGAACCGCGTTCTTAATTATAATCCTGGTACTTATTTACACCGCTGGGTCGCTGCCGCTTCTGGTGGACGTTTCGTCCCCGAGTGTATCACCATCCCAGGAGTCAGGAGTTTTTTCTCGCAAAAATAAGGATTTTTTTTATCCAATGCATAGATTACCTTATCAGTATTTGGCATAACTAATTCGAATTTTCAATAGTCAATGGTCTTCAAATTTTTACTTGTTTGGCTTTATAAATATTTTGATATGAGCGTCACTGATGAATTTTATGTAGACGAAACGTGCGTCTGGCTTTCTAAATTATAATCCTGGTATCTTTGACTATTTATATAATGAATCAAGTGACAAGAGAATTGTCACATTTGTTTGCTCTTTCCCTGCTTCTTTTAATTAATTTAGATTAAATGTCAAACCCACTGCATCAACATGTTTTATGGCATGGTGTTGCATATAAGACCCAAACAAATGAATGCATAAGGAAAACCAAAAGCGTAAAAACAATTTTCTTTACATTTTTATACTTTTATCGGCAATTTGTATTTTTCCTTTGATCATACTTCCAAATATTATCTTAAAAATGACAGGACTCGATAATCGATAATATTAGGCACTGAAGTCATTATCAGTGCAATAACGACACGTGCTGAAGTTTATTTGTTTCAACTTATCAATGAAATGCACGCTACTCCACACATACGACCGAACGACTATCTAAACGATTGTCATTATACTAATATATGGCATACACTATCTTCATTTTGCAACCACGAAACCAAAATAACGAGAACAAAATATTGAAAGATGGTACCTGCAAGTACTCTCAATTCAGTTTACTTAGTGTATTTTTACATGTTTTATTGTTGGGATATAGAGGCATCCGGCCACGATCACTCTGTGGTTTTTTTTAGATGCATTTCTATTTTTACCCTTCTGATGTGTTAAGCCTTTTTAACCGATTTTGATAGTTCTTTATTATGTTGTATTGTAATACCACTGCCCCAGGTTATTGGGAGTGTTGGGATCTCACTAACATGTTAAATTTTGTCACATTATTTATGTATGTGCCTGTCCCATGTCATTATGTTTGAACAGTTGGTTTTACCGTTTGAATTGTTTTAAATTTGTTATTTCGGGGTCTGTTATAGCTGACTATGCAGTTTTTGCTTTCTTCATTGTTGACGGCCTAACGGTGACCTTTAGTTGTTTTTTTATGTGTCATTTGGTCTCTTGTGTGGAGATGTTTCATTGACAATCATATCACATCTTATTTTGTATAATAAACAACAGAAAATGGCATACTGGTACATTTTATACTTATTCTCTGCAATAAATTAGGTAAGTCAACCTATGACAGTAATTTTCATATAATGAATAAAGCAACAACGATATAATTGTCGTTTTTATGGTTACGCTATCCCTGCTTTAAATGAAAAAAAAATCAATGTAAAAAAAGCTGCTATAAAATAACGCTGCTGCATTGATCGATGCCGCCGTTGGTGGACGTTCAGTGCCCGCAAGTATCACCAGCCCAGTAGGCAGCACTTGGGTGTATATGAATATCAATTATATGGCCATTTGTTATAAACTTCCTGCTTACACGAGTATAAAATACTAAGATGTTCTCATCCCAGTCATAGATTACCGTAGCCGTATTCGTCACAACTTTTGTGAATATTTAATCCGCAATTTTCTTCAACTTTGTACTTATTTGGCTTTATAACTTTTTTTTATTTGTGAGTCACTGATGAGTCTTTTGTAGACGAAACGCGCATCTGGCGTATTGAATTATAAGCCTTGTACCTTTGATAACTATTGCAGTATTGCATATGAACCGAAAAATAGATACATGACAAAATCGTTGCAAAGCCGATTGCTAATCAATGCATTGCGAAACAAACCCGTAAAGATGTCGCATGTAAAAAGGCAACATGTATATCGTTGTCAAACTTAAAGATTTATGTAATATAAATTACATAAAACGAGCAACATCCAAGCGAATATACATCATGAACGGAACAACCGCCGTTAAAGGCGACAAGACAAGGCACCATTCAACTATCGGCATCCCTTTTACATATTAGTTCAATGATTCGTCAAAGGAAGTGTTGCTATTTACCATGCAACAGCTTCATACGAACAAAAATATCTTTAAAAGTAAGAAAATGTGGTATCACTGCAGAATACACAAATTTGTTAAAAACGGAAGGTCATCTTAAGGGCTTGTCCACATGATTTCATGTAGTGTTTAACAATTTGCTAATGACTACTGTGCGTAAAAAGAATTTTAATACAATAACTTTTATAGGCATTTTGTATATATTCCCTTTTATCTTACTGCATTATATTTTCAATGATATGAACAGGCCTTAAACCTCAAAAATATGAGGCAATGACGTCATGTATCAGTGCAAAACGTCATGTGCGCATGTCCATTCGCGTCAATTCTTCATTCATACGACCGAACAACTATCCTTACGTGTTTTACAAATTTAAAGTAGCTTAGTCTTCGATTTTATTTAACTTCATATTCAGAAACAAAATATTCCTACGACTAGGAAAATTGTTGATAAAAAAATGACGACATTTATTTTTTTATCCTGTCTTTATCAGCTTGCTTGATATTTTTGCTGATTAAGTCAGTATCAAAAACAAAAAAGTCATGTTTCTATGTATATATCAATTGCATCCCAGTAATGCAAGTAGCAGGTTGTATACTTCAATTATGGATTCTACCCTATTTTCAAATTGACAACCGATGAAATTTTAATTTTCGACATGACTCTAACGATGTTCTTTTAACTAGCTTGGTTATGCTTCAAACGTGGTTTCTGTCTGTTAACAAAACTTTGAATTTTTGAAAAACTATCCTGGTATCTATGATGAGTATCTTGAGGGTTATTAACTTTGTGATACTTGCTTAAAGAAAATAACGTCTTGCTAGTTGAGATGCTTTATGATCGTAAGATAAATAGATAGCAAATGGGGGAATGTGTTAAAGAGACAAACTATAACCAACAGACGTTTAAACTCGTAAATCAATTTTGAATATACAATAAAATTGAGAAAGGAAATGGGTGACACTGTGATGTCTCGACTGACAAACTGACAATTTCTTTTCTACATTTTAGTCTTATTGTCTGCAATACATTAAATTATTCAACCTATAACAATAATGTGTATATAATAAACAAAGCGACAACGATAGAACATGTATAATAGTCTGTGATATGTTATATAATGTCAAAACAACTGCTTTAATATGACGGTGTTTCATATGAAATATAAAAAAGATAATTTTGCAAAGCCAATTACTCATCAATCTCCTACTAAAATTACAGCGTAAAGTTATCGCATGTACAACTATGGAACGCCACCACTGCTCCATAAGGTGAAAATTCGATGACATGATGCAAATGTTGCTTTCATCATGTCAAAACACCATTACATGGTATTGATACTGCATTACATGATGTGAGAACTTTTTTACCTGATGTTGTTACTTCTTAACTTGATGCGAAATATTCATTACGTGATGTTGTTAATTTTTTGTTGCGATTTATAAACGCCGCAAGATGATCTCAAAGTAACAGCGACGTCCGAAAAAGGAAAATTAACAGCAGGGAAAGATAAATTACCTCTTTTATCAAAATTTATTATGAAGAGTTTCTGGTTTTAGTTACGTTGCTTTCGTCCGGAAATATTCTTTTTAACCTGAATGAAACATGTTTAATGTATATAGTACCGCGTAAAAATGTTCAATCCTGCCTCATGGAAGGTTTCCGTCACCATAGAACATTTAATGCAATTGCCACTTTACTATTATATGACAGACATTATCGTTATTATGTGCACACGAAACCAAACTTTGGAGGACATAATATCGAAAGAGGTTGGCAAATACCTGTATATTTTTTTAACGTTCCGTTTCGTAATTAAAAAAATGTCTTAAATACATGATCACAACAAAAATGTCAAATTATTTCGATATTGACTAATTGAATTTTACTATGTCTTTTGTTTAAGTGCGACGTATCTCTTTTTACAAAATGAAAAGTTTCTAAAGGTGTTTAATTATGGTGAAAACTCTTGAATGAACGTTTTGTCGTAAAATGAAACATGACACTTAGTAACTAGTCCTACAGGTTTGTTAGGTGCCAATAAAATCATAAACAATATAAACATGATAAAGTAGTTTTTAGTTTGGTGAGTAATGAATATACGCAGTGATGTCTTGACGGGCAAACTATTTATGTTTTGTTCTACAGTTAAGCATTCTTCTCTCCAACAAAATTCAATTAGTAAACCTATATAACAAATAACGCGATAACGATATAATTGTCACCTTTGGTTGTTATATCATTTATCCCTTACATTAATATAGATTTTCTAAATGTCATAACCACTGCTTCAATATCTTCGTGTTACATATGAGACGACAAATGAATACACGAGTAAAACTAAAAACATGCTGCTCTAAAAGACCATATACTACTTACTACTATGTTCCGTAAACATCCTGTTCTTACCCCTGTTACATTTTAAATATGTTGACATCATTGTACCCCCGTGATGCAAAATGTCAGTTTGTATGGTCAAAAGTTATTTTTAACATACATGTAGTTTTGAAATAACGACCAAATGCTTTATATAAAATACTAAATTATTCAAAACATTGTTTATTGAAGTAGCCTATATATTTTGTAGGTTCGTTTGAACATTGTTACTCCACTGTAATAATCAATGAAATATTCATTCAGGTCTAAAAAAACAAATGTTAGAAGGTATAATATTAAAAAAGCTAATTAAAACATTTGAAGATGCCTCCTTTTTGTATGAGTAGTTTTTGTTTTAGTGCTGTTCCTTGTCATCTTTAATAATATATTCTAAAATGATTAGAACAAAATTAATTTTATTATTCGATTTTAACAAATCACAACTTACAGACATTGAACTATGACGTTTTTATTTCACATAATAGAAAGCATTTTTTTAAATGTCAACGCATGTAAAAGGGTGTTGTTCGTATAATGAAACATGACGCTTAATGACTTGTAAAACGGTTGTGTTTAAATAATAGCATATGTATGATCAATTGTTTTGGATGGTATTTCTTTGTCTCAACGTTTTATTTCAAGTGAGAGGTGGAGTATTGTGACAAAATATACTATTTTCATTTACTAGATATTTGAGATTTACAGCAATAAGACAGTGTGTGGTGTAGCTTAAATCGTAAGTAATAGTTTTAACATAATGAAGTCTGGTCTATTTGACTACCAATGTTTGCCTACACAGAATACAAAAAAGAAGATGTGGTATGATTGCCAATGAGACAACTCTCCAGAAGAGACCAAAATGACACAGAAATTAACAATTATAGGTCACCGTACGGCCTTCAAAACTGAGCAAAGCCTATACCGCATGGTCAGCTAAATAAGGCCCCGTAATGACAATGAAAATCAATTCAAACAAGAAAAACTAACGGCCTTATCAATGTACAAAAACAAAATATGTAACATATCAACAAACGACAACCACTGAATTTACAGCGTTGATTTATCGCATGTAAAACTATGGACGTCACCAGGCCCCCTTTAGACAAAACTTCGATGACATGCTGCACATTTTGTTTTCATCATGTCAATACAATATAACAAGGTATTGTTACTGCATGACATGATGTGAGAACTTTGTTCCATGATGTTGTTACTTCTCAACTTGATGCGAAATATTCGTTACGTGATGTGCCAATTTCTTTGTTGCGATTTATAAACACCACAAGATGGTCTAAAAGTAACAGCGACGTCCAAAAAAGTAAAATTAACAGCAGGGAATGATAAATGATTCTTTTTATCAAAATTTTTGTGAAGTTTCTGGTTTCTAGTAACGTTGCTTTCGTCATGTTCGTCGGGAAATATTATTTGTTTAACCTGAATGAAAGGATAGATCAGTTAGGTTGTCGTTGAACAGAAAATCAATGCATGCTTCAGCTAAATCATTTACGAAGGAAATGTTCACCTCTTAAATGTATATAGTACCGTATAAAAATGTTCTATCATGCTCCATGAGAGGTTTCCGTTATAATTGAACATTAAATGAAATTGTCACTTAAGGAATAACAGTACTGTAGTTGAAGAGTTGCCACCGTCAATTGTAGATTTGACGGTCGCAAATGCAGTTTTACTGGCGACGCGTAGCGGAGACAGTAAAACGGAGATTTGCGACCGTCAAATCAAAATTGACGGTGGCAACTCTTCAACTACAGTACTGTTATTCCGATTCTAATGCATTTCCAAAAAAAAATAATACGATAAAACTTGGAAAAATGTCTAAATTTGACAAATTAAAAAAAATCCGCGAAATTTCATGAATGATTTTGGCGCAAAGACGTCATGGGTAAACGTGACGTCATACAAATAAAAACTTACAAACTGGAGTTTATTACGTTACCTGTACGCTTCAAATTCGGATAAAATAACTTTAAAACGGCGAATTCGAGGTAGGTATTGTTTTATTTTGGATCATATAGTGATAATCGAACATTTGTTGATTCAATCATTTCAAAATGGTTATCCCTCCTTAGTTACGCCTGGTCAACTGTGGATTTGACGGCAACTTTTAGCCAATGAAAAAAATTGTTACATACAAATTGCATTAGAATTTACTATTATATGACAGACATCATCGTAAGTATGGGCTCACGAAACCAAACTTTGGAGGACATAATATAGAAAGAGGGTTTGTTATCTTAACAAACAGAAAATGGCATATATATATTTTGTTAACGTTCCGTTCCGTAATTAAAAAATAGTCTTAAATACTTGAGCACAACAAAAATGTCAAATTATTTCGATATTGACTAATTAAATTTAACTTGTTTTATTGCGACGTATCTCTTTTTACAAAATAGAAAGTTTCTAAAAGTTTCTAAAAGTGTGTAATTATGAAAACTCTTGAATGAACGTCTTGTTCGTAAAATGATTAAGCAGAGTTAGTTTCAAAAGCGTATAAACTGTTCGATATCATATTCCAAATACTTAAGCGACATCTTGCAAAACAAAAGAACAGCGAAGGAAAAAAATTTGGCGGATGAAAAAAAACATAATGATAATAATCAACAGTGGAAAGACCAAATGTATGAGGCGACAGTTATAGACTTGTCAATTTTAGTTGCTTTATCCCTGTTTCTTTGGATTAATTTTGATTTGCTGAAATGTCAAACCCGCTGCATCAACATGTTCAATATCATGGTATTGCATATGAGACGCAAAGAAATTAATACATGAGGACAACTAAAAGCATACAATATCAAAGCTATATGTACTTTGTATCAGGAATGGACCAACCGTAGTTTTAGGCAACAAGAATAAGCACTATTCGGCTATCGGCATCTCGTTTAAGATCAGTTCAATGAGTCTCCAAAGGCAGTGTTCTATATTGAACCATACTATTTTTATAAACAAGAAAATGTGGTATCACTGCAGATTACACCAAATTGCAAAGGATGTCGATACATGCAGGTTATCGTCGAGAACTATGTACATGACTTCTTGGTGTAGACTATTATGCTATGTAAAAATCATTGTCTTACATTGATTGTATTTTTTATCAGGCAATTTGTACATTTTTTTCTTTGATCTTACTGAAAATATTATGTCAAGATTATGTACAGGACTTGATACACACAATATCAAGCAATGACGTCATGTATCAGCGTAGCAACGACACGTGCCCAAATCCATTTGATTCAAATTATAAATGAAATTCACGCGACTTCATTCATACGACCAAACAACTGTCACAACGTTTTGTATGAGTTAAAGAATAGTTAACTTCTGTTTCATTTTCCTTCATATTCAGAATCAAAGTATTTCTACAACTAAGACAAATTGCCGATAAAAAGAATGACGGTAGCTATTTTTTTCACTGACTTTATCAGCACGCTTGATATTCTTCCTGATAAAGCCAGTATCAAAAACAAAAATTTAATTACTCTAAATACATTAATTGTATCCGAGTTCTGCATGTCGTCAGGATGTATTGACAGCCAGGGGAAATTAAAATTTTCCACTTAACTCCAAACATTGTTCTTTTTTTTAAATAACATGATCATGCTCCATGGGTGCTTAATCATATCTTAATCCATCTCGTTTAATCATATAATCGGTATACTAGTTTTAACATTTTAAATCTGTTTTAATATTTCGATATTATAATAACTGTTACAATACTTGGTGCGCTTAAAACACGATTATTCATAAAATTGCTGCCGTCAAAGCGTTGAACCTTTTTATGATTCAGCATATAGACACAGGTATTCGTTATGCATATAATAATATAATATTTTTTGGTTATGTATTTTATAAGTTAAGCATTTAAGATAAAGGATGCATACCAACATGTGTAATGTGTTTTTAGAGGGTTTTAGAATCTTGTTCCGTGATATTTTAGACTTTTTAAACGTACCTTGGATATGTTAAAGATTTTATAGTATGTTTAACGTCTTATATGACCATTGGCATATGTTAATATAAAGAGCAGACTCTGCATTTGACTATAGAATGCATTAAAACTTCGAATTTATTCCAAATATTAAAATAAATTCAGTTTTGTTTTTTAATAAATTAATTCATTTAAAAGATATCAATACATAGATTTCAGGGGAGTCATGCATTAAATTCAAACAACTGGTCATGATATATGGTACTGGGGATATTTCCTACAGGAACTTTGTATTTATTGTAAAATTCAGCGAAAACGGCAGATTAAAATAAATAAGGACAACACATTTCAATGGCCCTTAATATGTCACTTGATATCAAAGTATTTCATTTAGAACCCATTTCATCAAGAAATTTATGGCATTATCTCATTATTGCTTTACATTCTATTAATCTATGATTCACCATGATTCCCCATAGATATATTATATTCGACGAAAGCAATCTACGAAAAAGGAGTTTTGTGCATAATTTTTGCAATGGTGGACTTTTAACTGTCTTCCTAAATCTAGAACAAGTAAATTTTAAATATTCTATACCTTTTTTTTCAAATATCGATTTTATCGTTTATATATAGAAACACGTCTCTTTATGTGTTTTGTATTTAAAAAATTCCTCAATAATCAAGCTGTGTATATGCAAATGGTGCATTAAAAGAAATACAAACATAATGAACGTACAGAAAATTTTAAAAAAGATGAATGTTGTATCATTTTTGTACTTAAAAATGGATCTATAACCCATTTGAGACAGCAAAGTTCCCCTCCAAATCGACGAAGTAATTGCCATATTTTATATTTTGCTTCACTCTGACGTCATACATCCCTAGTCAAACATAAGAAACATACTAATGTAGGATAGAGGGGGCGTAAATCAGATGTGGATACTTAAAAATTCCAAAGATCTTTTAGAGTACATACAATCTAACTCTCTTTCATTTTGTAACAGTATTAAAACATTTGACTTTTCTACTCTTTACACAAGTATTCCACATTCCAAACTAAGACAAATTGAAAGAGTTGGTATTGCTTTGCTTCATAAAAAAGAATGGCCAACGTAGATACAAATATCTTGTATTAGGGAGGAATAAATCCTACTTTGTAAAGGATCACTCTGATTCAAACAAAAAATTCTCTGAAACTGATATTATCAAGATGCTTGATTTCTTGATTGACAACATATTTGTTACGTTCGGAGGACGTGTTTTTCAACAGACTGTCGGCATTCCAATAGGAACAAACTGTGTCCCTCTACTTGCCTACTTGTTTCTTTATTATTATGAGGATGACTTCATGCAGGAACTTCTTGTGAAGAAAGATAAGAAGTTAGCAATATCCTTTAACTCTACTTTCCGCTATATAGATGATGTTCTTTCACTAAATAATTCAAAGTTTGGTGACTATGTGGAACGCATCTATCCCATCGAGCTAGAGATAAAGGATACTACAGATACAGTAAAGTCGGCCTCATATCCTGACTTACATCTAGAAATTGACAATAAAGGTCGGTTAAAAACAAAACTTTACAACAAAAGAGATGATTTCAGCTTTCCAATTGTGAACTTTCCATTTCTAAGTAGCAACATTCCAGCAGCACCTGCATACAGGGTATATATCTCCCAATTGATACGATATTCCCGTGCTTGCATTTCCTATCATGATTTTCTTGATAGAGGGTTGCTGCTCACAAGGAAGCTATTAACCAAGAGTTCCAAATGGTGAAGTTGAAATCATCCCTTCGTAAATTTTACGGACGCCATCACGAGTTGGTTGACCGTTATGGAATAACCGTTTCACAAATGATATCGGATATGTTCCTTACGTCGTAATTACAATCCCCTTCCCTTTCATGAATGTGACCTACCGAATTAGACTATTTACCAGATTTGTTATCACATAAGCAACACGACAGGTGCCACATGTGGGGCAGGATCTGCTTACCCTTCCGGAGAACCTGAGATCACCCCTAGTTTTTTGGTGGGGTTCGTGTTGTTTATTCTTTAGTTTTCTATGTTGTGTCATGTGTGCTGTTGTTTGTGTCTTTTTTTTTTCATTTTTAGCCATGGCGTTGTCAGTTTGTGTTAGATTTATGAGTTTGACTGTCACTTTGGTATCTTTCGTCCCTCTTTTATACTTGGAATAAAAAGCATTGTTAATATATATATTCGATAAGTGAATTAGTTTGATCATTTTTAACTTCAGTTTTTATATTTCGATATTGAAATGCTTGTTACAATACTTGGTGCTCTTAGATCATGATTATTAAGAAAATGGCTACAATCAAGGTTTTAATTCTTTTATTATTTGAGCATATAGACATAGGTATTATTTATGCATGCAATGATAACAAACTTTAACTTTCTTCTAAAATCTAAACATAACGTTATAACTAGTATATTTCTATTTAAAATACGGGTACTCAGTTTCTTTTTTCAAATATCTTCACGCCTGAAAAGTGTCGAATGATTTTATCGTTTATATAGAGAAACACGTCATGTTATGTATTGTGTATTTAAAAAGATCATCTTCAATAATTAAGCTGTGTATCTGCAACGGGTGAATTAAAGGAAATATACCTTATGATCGTGGAAATAATGAAAAAAAAAAGAATGTTGTATCTTTTTTTATTTGAGAATGGATCTATAACATATTTCAGACAGAATATTAACGCTCCAAGTCGGTGAATCAATATTTAACTGCACTCTGGCGTCACACCGCCCTAGTCAGACATAAAAAGACTGATATAACAAAGACTTATCTAGTATTTTAAATGGAATAAAACGTATTATAGATGCAATTTAGGTAGGTATACTACTTTTATCATTTTGAATCTCATTTTAATTTTTGATAATGTACTAACGGTAACAATATCTGTTGCGCTTAGAAGATGATTATCTTGAAACTTGATTAACTGCCGTCAACGTTTTGAACCTTTTTGATATTTTTCTACAACTTTAACAATTTTGTGTTTTAAAGTTATATTATCTTATCGATCGCCTTATCAGTATGAAATAACAGATTCATGGCTATTCTGAACCATTTTATAATTGAGAGAAGATATGAAATTTTCACTTTGAAGGTGGTTTCTTGGGTATGGATGTAGATCTGCATACTGAACACGAGCTATAGAAGATAAGGTCCTAGCATATTTTTACTTCGTCATTCATAAAGAGAGGTGGTTTTTATCTAGTTGCATTAAAAAACATTTCGAATTACCAAGCTGTCTTTATGCAGACGAAAAGTCAAATGGAATATCTCTGTCATGTTCTGTCCTGTCCTTGTAACAATCAGAGATAGATTCAACGATTCAATGATTAGGTGTACTGAATACAAATACCAGTACACCAAACAATACATATGAAATAATTGTTAGTAATTTTATATTGAACTTTTATCTTGTCTTAGACAGGCAGAAAGAAACAAAAATATATCTGAAATAGATTGACACAACAATGGAAGAATCTGATTGCAAAGTTAAAATCTTTTCGGATGATGAAGTAAATCATTTTCGGATCATCAATCTGTTATATAGAATTGCTCCCTCTGCTGTAAGAGTTAAATTCGACAAAGAGCTTCATCCCAGTGTACTAGAAAACACACTGAAGACGAACCGTTGTAAAATCATGGAACCATTAAGAAAAAAAAAAGTCATAAATCAGACACAGTGGAATTTATTGTATCCAAAGACAGGTAAATTTTAGATGGAAATATTAAAAACAAAATGTCACAATATGAGTTGGTCAATTGTTATTTCAGTACCGTTATATACCAAAAATACTAGTACTAAAAACTAATTATTTCGGGAAAACATCATCAACCAATAACAGATTATACAATCATGTAATTACTCGTGCATTTTGTATTATAAAAACAATTTCGAAATAACGTTGGGAAACCTTTTTTTTTGGTTTTCCGTCACGCGTACTGAGAATTCTATTTAGTTTTTATCTAAAATTTATCATTGAAAAAATGTTACTTTTGAGTTTATCTATTAAAAAAATAAGCGTTTTAGGTGATTTCAATATCATGATAGAAAACTAGTATTATGCTGTTAGTTCTATAGAAACTTTATAAGCTATAAAGCAATTATGTGTTATGTTTTCCCAGTATTAGGCTTGCCTAAAAACCGAATAATTAAGTTCAAGGTTTACCTACATATTAAATATCTTTTTGCAATTAATAAAGAAAAAGCAAACTTGGACATTCAACCGTTTAAACCTTTTCTAACACATTTTGAACAAATTTCCATGTAACATGTCAAAGTTAACTGTCATATAAAAGTCAGAGACAATCATAGATAAAAATAAATACTAGTATACTAGTTATTTGGATGAAGGGTTTTCTCATTAGCACTCAAACCACATCTTCCTGTATCTAGTAACCAAAATTGAAGTTTTAATCATCATTACAATTCACTTTTAACATTTTTTTTTTCATTTTAATACTTGTTATTTCTTTTTTGACAAAAGATATAAATAACAAATTTTGGCGAAAAAATGTGTCGAACAGAATGTTGCCCAAGGGAAACTCAGACAGACTTTTTTAAATAAAAAAAAATTTGAAAATTACTTATAATTTTATAATCCAAGCTAAATTATAGTAAATCAATATTTACTAAGGCCATTAAAATTATATTTTCTTCTATTAATTTGAAGTTTGATGTTTAATGCTATACATTAATAAAGGTGTAGTCTCCTCTACGACATTTGACCTTACCCTGATGATTTGTTTAATGCTATACATTAATAAAGGTGTAGTCTCCTCTACGACATTTGACCTTACCCTGATGATTTGTTTGCTACGGAATCTAGCATCTATACCAGTAGGAGACATTTTACCGCATGCGTCGGATACCAGTGAAGCAGCAGACTTGTCAAGGCTGAAAAACTACAGAAACCATTTTGCACATGACGGTTATAGTTTAACAGATGCATATTTTGAGTTGTACTGGACCGATATAAGCCAGGTAACTAAAGAAAACATACAAAACATATCTTAGATTTATAAGAAGAAATGTTTTTCATAAAGCTCATACATAGCAGTTTGTTTACATATCACTGGCTTTTAAATGTTTAGGTTTGACGATTTTAGATGAAGTTTTTCGAAGTGACGATCCTTATAAATTGCTTCAATTATTTATAGAAAGATACTATGTTTGCGTTAGACCCTCGTTTTTTGTCTACATATTAAGACTCATCAGTGTCGCTCAAATTACGTCACATTCGGTTGCAAATGAAAAAGGGTCGAAAAAATGTTTCTTTGACTTTGACAGTTATAGGAGATTTATCGGTATATTTATGCTGTACTGTCTCTAAATAATAATAGATTCAGTGATCACTTACATTTAATATATCCAAGTGAACTTGAAATTAAAGATACTACCGACACAGATAAATCTGCTTCATATTTAGACCTTTTTCTCGAAATGACTACTGATGGTAGATTGAATACCAAAATTTATGACAAACGCTGATGATTTTAATTTTCCTATAGTTAACTTTCCATTTCTGTGTAGGAACATTCCAGCGGCACCAGTATATGGAGTATATATGTGTCTCAATTGATACGTTACTCTAGAGCTAGCTAAAAGTACGTTGATTATGTTGAACGAGGAATACTACTTTCTCAAAAGTTGCTAAGACAGGGCTATGAATCAATCAAATTAAGGTCATCACTCAAGAATTTTTGCGGTCGCCATCATGAACTGATAGGCCATTATGACAAAAGTGTGTCAGAAATCATATCTGATATTCTTCTTCAGTCATAACAACCTTCCATCATTACCGAACTGAACAAAGAAATTAATCGACGGGTGCCGTATACGGTGCAGGAAATGCTTACCCTTCCGGAGCACCTGATGCACTCCCGGTTTTTACTGGAGTTCGTGTTGTTTCTTAATGATGATTTATAACTGTTGATGTAAATGTCGTTTGGTTTTGTGAGTCTTTGTTTACTCCTTGGTTTTGATTGTTATTGTCTTATCCTACATTGTATTGCAGTAAACGATTTCTGGGTAATAAACATATTTCTTGGGTGTTTCGATGCACAATTTTCTTTTTGTTTGGTGTTTATATAGAATATTTTGGAAACTGGATGTTACATGTACATGGGCATTAAAGTTTCTACACGGATAAAAATATTGTTTAACTTCCAGTGATGGTTAATTTCTTATATGCAATGAAAGGTTATGTGATTTTTTTTCTATGGTACCCGCCGGAATAAAACTTTACTCATGCCAAACATTCTTTTTTTTTTTTTTAACAAAGATGAATTCTGCACAATTTTAACAAAGACTAATAGGGGGAAATCAATGGTGGTATTACACCTCAAAGCAGTTATTTTGTGTCAACTTAGGCTATGGCAATCTGTAATTGTGGTAGGTTAACCTCAATATTTCGAATAATTCAACATTTTGTTAGTTGTAAATTTACAGAAAATTATCCTCTAAAAAACAGCTTATCTGCAATGTTTATCTTGAACATACCTAAATACAGAACTAGATTTAAAGCCAATGTGGAACGATAACATTCAACAAACGACAGTTATATCGGTTGTAGCATATTTTATTACCACATTCCGCTGACAAAGCTGCCGCAAATGTGGAGATATGTACATATAACATTATAAATTTTACGGTACAAGTAAAAGTAAAACAACAAAAATACTGAACTCCAATGACAATTCAAGACGAAGGGTCCATTAACAATTGGCAAAATCAAACCCTCAAACACACCAAACGTATGAAAAACTACTGTCATATTTGGTGACTTGGTACAGACATTATATTATGTAAAAATTGGTTGTCTAAACCTGGTTTTAAAGCTAGCTATATGAGTAAATCACTATGTGAAATGTTTAAACTTATCAAGCCTTTAAGAAAACTTATTAGTTACGGTTATCTGTTCTACGTCAGAAGCCTGTTGTTCAGTGGTTGTCGTTTGTCGATGTGGTTCATATTAAGTGTTTCTCTTTTCTTATGTAATTAAGATCGTTGATTTTCCTGTTTGAATTGTTTTACACTAGTCATTTTGGGGCCTTTATAGCTTGTTGTTCGGTGTGAGCCAAAGCTCCTTGTTGAAGCCGTAATTTGACCAATAATTGTTAACTTTTTATACATTGCGACTTGGGTGGAGAGTTGTTTCATTGGCAATCATATCACATATTCTTGCTTATATATAAAAGCATGAACATTATCTCCCAATTACATCCAACCATGTCTATTCTAACAAAAACATTTCATTGGTGTACAGTATTTCTGTTGAGATTGTATCGATTTTATTTCTACAGTAAGTTTTGAACGTTTCTGGTGTAAAAAAAAAGGATACATACATCCAACCTAAACGAAAAGGTCCTACTTAAATTTGATTCATTATGTAGGCAATACAGAGACTTGGTGGACCGAAATTTGAACGGGAATGTAGTGACTTGAAACTATTTAAATTGACGGAAATTAACAAAGAAATATTGATCCAACTCATAAATTCAGAGAAAGCTGCATCTACTCCAGATGTGTTACTTAGTAAGTTAAAACTATCATGTATCTACCAGTCATGCGAGTAGTATAAAAGTAGCAATGCACATTGATGTGAATCTCATAAAAATTTGGTTTTCTTACTTGTAATGAAATATAATGATTTAATGAATTATAGTTCATATCACATCATTTCAGTTCTATCATCAATATATAGGAATGTATAAAGGTGCAAGGCTTATTACATCCTTTTGTTTTAACTGTAACGAATTCTTATTCACAGTAAATAGCCAATTTATTTGTTATTTTTAGTAGCAGATAATTTAATGATTTGCTAACTATAGATTATTCCGAGATAATTGAAATCATGATTGTAACTGCCTCAAGTATTTCAGTTTAATGAATAAAGAAAGGCAACAGTAGTAAACCTCTGTTCGTTAGTCATAATTTGGGTACAAACTAAAACCGAGAAAAACACATCAACTATAATAGGAGAATATCGGCACAACAGAAACCCTGAACTACAACAAACACCAACATACATAGAAACGGACTGTAGATTACAACTATCATATACCTGATTTGAAACTTTTAATAGTCATTAGCCTCGACTGTATTCATTTTACAATTATTCACTAATACTGCTACAGTATATTACATGGTATATTTTACTACAACCTTAATCCCGATTTCAATAAATTTTCGTTTATCAATGTCCGGTTTCTTAATGAAGTTAGTATCCTAATTAGCAGCTTGATAAGGGTTTGCAGTTATTCAATTATAGATATCAAAATTATAATTTTCACTTTATTTTGAATATAAATGTTTTAATTAGAATTTATATTGTGAGTTTTTGTCTTTTAATCGGAATAAACTTTGAATTTACCCATGGGTCTTCGCATCGGAAAAAAATTCTTAAACCTGTTAGTGGCAAAATATGGATTATATTCCTGGTTTATTTGCGCATGTACCAAGTCAGAAATATCTGGCCATATAGTCTTGTATGTTCGGTTTTTTCTTTCAATTTGGTTCTTTTATATGATTCGGAGTTAAGTATGACGTCCATTTTCGCTGAACTAGTACACAATTTTGATTAGGGGCCAGCTTAAGCCCGCCTCCGGGATGCATGGTTTTCTCGCTGCTGTGTTGAAGACCTGTTATTGGCCTTGGGCTCTTTTTTGTTATTTTGTCGGGTTGTTGTCTCTTAAACACTTTCCCCGTTTCCATACGCAATTTTACTGACTTTTGAAGATAATAGTAGATGGAACGGGAATCCAAACAATTACTGCAAGTTACTCTTTAATATTTTACTATCAACAATAACAAATGTCCGTAAAATGTTAACAAATAAAATATCTACATTGGCTGTAATCCTACACCTGAATTATCAATATAATTTGACAAATATATTACCTTTTCAAGGAAAACTTTTGAAAATGTAGCTTGCTTTGCTTTAGTACTATCATTGATTTCCCCCATGATGTTCTTTTTTGTTATTACCTTTATTACAATAATTCATTTCCCAAAAAAATCCTCCTATGTTAAAGGTGAATATTTCAAAAAAGTTTTGTAAACAGTTTCAAATTATTAGTTAAGATAGACCACCATATGCTACTTTTCGGCAAGCACTAGTCAGTGCATCATCAATTACATGGTCCTTTTCTGTAAACCGACCGATGTTTAACTTCAACTACACAGTCGTTAAATGTTAATCTTTCTAAAGGCTGTGATCTGTGAAGACTAACATTAAATAAAGTGTTGCTTTAGATAAATATCGAAATGTTGTAATGCTCAAACCAGTGCAAAAAGTAAAAAACCAAAAAAACCAAACTCATAGGAAAATCCAAAACGGAACGTCCCTATTATAATCAAATGAAAAAAATAAAAGTTCAAACACATGAAAGGAATAGATAACAACTGTCAGATTCCTGACTTGGTACCGGTAATTTCTTGTGTGGGAAATGGTGGATTAAACTTGATTTTATAGCTACATTTGTAGATAAACCTCTCACTTGTACGACAGTCGCATAAAATTCCATTATTTTTACAATACACTCTAGAATACAGAACCAGCACCTACGTCACTTATTGATATGCTGTTTTTGAAGACAAAGTAGTAAAAGAACAGCTTTTCTTTTTTCATAGGCTTGTTGATTCTGATCTGTTCATTTGAATTTTACGGTTTTCTTTAATTTACTGCTCAGTTTGGTTGGAAACAGATGGACCAATAAGTAAAATATTTCTACGATAATTTGCCATACCTAAGCATTTCATGACTCCTCTTTCAAATTGCGTATTCTAAAAGTTTTCGAACAGCCTCTCTTGTATCTTTTAAGGGTCCTGTATCTTGTAAGGAGATTGAGCTGTCCTCGACTAACGGCATATTCACCATTTCCCGCTGTGGCCTTGAATATTTCTTTAATTTCCAAATTAAACCACTTTTATTGTAAAAAGTACTTCCAATAATCCTTTAAATAAATTAATACAGCCACCAATATGTCTTTATAAACTACTACAAAAGGCAGACAAAACCATAGGAATATTCAAACTCAAAAGTCGATGACAAACTGACAGCGCCAAAGATATATCATTACAAAACAATTATATAGTTCTAAACGTTCTTACAAGAATAAAATTACCTTTTTCATAATAGTCGCAAGAACCATTTTTCCTACCAAAAGGCATGACTTCACATTTGAATTATTCCTATTGTGTCAGAAAAGGCCAACTGTGTAAGCTTCGTCCAGTTCCATTTACAGCATCAAATTTGTGTTCATATTTCCATTTCCAAGTTTATAATGCGATCATCAAGTTTTGGAATCACTTTTAAAAATACAATTTGTAAATTCAGATTCATATACATGATTTATTAGGTTTAGGAAAAAAATGCATTGCAAACTTTAGTAACTATAACTAGGCTCAGTTCATTTTTTTTCAAGCATGTAATTAATTTCGTCGACAAAAGGTTATTTTTCAGTAGTCACCATGACACAATTGATTCAGTATACTTAAGTTATGATAACTTATATTTTCTTGTGCATTTTGTGTTTTAGGAGTCTTTTTGTTATCAAATATTTGTAAAATCTTTATCAGAATTTAAAAGTAGCCGCCACAGTTATTACCAAACTACCAGTAGCAATTACTGCTTCATGCAAAAGCGCACCAAACGTAAAAGGAATGGTTTTATTCACAGGCATTCCTTGTGCATGCGCGCCTTTTTAGCTTTAAAAAGATGTTACTATTGCAGACAGAAAGAAAACAAGCTACCATGTCTTTCTGAATTTATCAGAGGCTACTTCTGTCAGATGTGTTTTCTCAACGCACGCTACATTTCAATAAGAATATTTTGAATGTTCTGTGTGGATACTTTATTTTGCTTAGCAACTGCAATAAGATACTTTACACGAAAACACATAAAACGGCTACTAACAAAACCTTTTGTGTAACGAACAAACTATTAAAGTAAAAGTCCACACACATTTTTTTAACGATTTGTTGTCGTTGAACAAAAATTCTAACCTATGATAGAGTCCCGCTTTGGTTTATTTATCATTCTCCTTTACATACACATTTGTGTACACAGCACAGTGTCAATCTTTGTATTCAAAGTTTAGTTCTAAAAGTGGAACGTATTGTATATTTCAATTACACAAAGTTGTTTTTTTTATCTTAGAACTCAACGCAGGGAGAGTAGAGGTTTGGAGGGAGGAAGAAAAGAAAGTTGTAAAAACCAGAGCTTTGAGTTGTATAGAAAATCTTCTTAAAACGGACAATATCATAGTAGCGGTAGGTTCCTCGGGCAGTGGTAAGTCCACTGTGATTCACCATGCTGCCCTTCAACTTTATAATCTGGAAGATTATGAAATTGTTCCTGTGTATACCCCCGGAAAAATAATTCGTTACTGTGAACCAAATATTAAAAAAGTGTTCGTTATTGACGATGTGTGTGGAAAATCTACCATAGATATTGAACTGGTCAACAAATGGACCAGATGGTCTGCCGATATTCAAAACATTGTTAAAGATTACAAGATTAAAATTTTGTTATCATGCAGAACGCACATTTATCGAGATCGATCGTTTAGAAACCTTAAGGTTTTGACAAAATCATCATGTGATTTAGAGTCGGAATACAGTCTTTCAAAAGAAGAAAGAAATCAAATAGCAAGTAAATACCTAGAGGTATACGAGGTTAACGCTTTAAAACAAATGGGGGTTATGGATAAATTTAGCTTCTTCCCTTTATTATGTCGCATGTATTCAGGATTTGGACAAGGGGAATCAATGAAAAATTATGATTTCTTTTCGAATCCGATAAAAGTTATACGAGATGATCTCGAATTGTTGATGAATGCACCTGATCAGACAACATTCGCTACGTTGACCTTATTCATTGCCTATAATAATACCATAAATGAAGAGTTGTTATCCAAAAAATCTGGTATTAAACAGGTTCTTGACGACATTTCCGATTATTTTCATATGCAAGCGCATTTTTCTATTCGAGTTGTCCAGTCTGAACTTGATAAGTTACTGTTGAGTTATGTGAAAAACACTGAAAAAACATTTAGAATACTGCATGAAAAGATATATGATATTTTTCTATCGTTCTGTGGAGAACATTTCGTTGACCTGGTACTTGAGGTAGCCCATAAAGATGTCATACGTGATAGATTTGTACTTGAAACAATACAAAATAAAAACCAAAACCAAACAAAAGACAGAAACGTTATAAAAGTTCCTAAAGGAAAAGAAAAACAATATTTTGAACGAATTTTTAAAAACATTCAAAACGGTTTTATTGCAGACATCTTTCTAAATAGGCAGTTCAGTTGTATGACTTTCCGCCAAAAGATGTTCCAATACCTTGAAAATGTTGTCGACATAAAGAAAGTATTACTTGATTTGCCAAGTGAAGAAATATCTAATATGCTACTATCGATGGCCCGTCAATGTTACTGGGACATGGTACCAATTCTTTTAACAGAGCATGTTGATGTAAATGTAAGGGACTGGGAGGGTACACCATTGTATTATGCTTCTGTGAAAGGAAAAAATAAAACTGCAAAGTTACTATTAGAACATCAAGCTGATCCTAATATAATAGGTTGGTTTACAAAATCGAGTGAAACACCTTTGAATTTTGCTGTACAAACAAGAAATATTGATTTGATAAAATTACTTGTTTCATACCAAGCTGATATCAATTCTAAAAATAGTTCTTGGTTTTTTAATGCAACAACTCCTTTGCAATCAGCTTTTAATACACGGAACATCAAAATTCTGAAAATATTATTAGAACATGGCAACAACTGTAATTCGTTTTCTTTTAATGGATCTCCATTGCATCAAACAGTCTACCGTGGGTATCTAGATTTAACCAAGTGGCTATTAGAACACGGCGCTGATCCTAATGTAGGTGACAGCGAATCGAATACACCTCTTCATGCAGCTTTCAAAACTGATATTGTAAAGTTACTCTTGAATTATAAGGCAGATATAACGATTAAGAACAAGTTTGGCGAAACACCTTTATTTTCGGCAGTTGCAAATAATGAAATTGATATCGTGAAAGTATTCCTAGAAATTAAGTATGCTACTATTTTGTACGATCGTAAACCAGAATCAACTTTATTTTTAGCATCTAATATGAGTTATACTGATGTTGTAAGAAATTCCGAACATAACATGGATTTAAATATATGTAACAATAAAGGTGAGTCTCCTTTATTCAAAGCTTCAGAAATGGGTTACAGTAAAATTGCCAAATTACTCTTAGAACACAACAGTGATTCTACAATATGTAATGAAAAAAAACAGTCACCGTTATTTATAGCTTTCGATAGAGGTCATGTCGAGATCGTAAAGTTACTCTTAGAAAACAACAGTGATCCTAAAATCTGTGGAGAAAATATATATCCATCTTTATTCGTAGCTTCAGAAAGAGGTTATACTGAAATTGTTAAGTTACTCTTAGAAAATAAAAGTGATCCAAACATCTGTGGTGAAAACAAGCAATCACCTTTATTAATAGCTTCAGAAAGAGGTCATACTAAAATTGTACAGTTACTCTTAGAAAACAAAAGTGATCCAAATATATGTAATATAAACAAGCAATCACCGTTATTTAAAGCTTCGGAAAGAGGTCATACTGAAATTGTACAGTTACTCTTAGAACACAACAGTGACCCTAATATATGTAATACCAAAAATCAGTCACCTTTATTTATAGCTTCCGATAGAGGTCATATCGAGATCGTAAAGTTAATCTTAAAAATCAACAGTGATCCTAAAATCTGTGGAGAAAATAAATATCCATCTTTATTCGTAGCTTCAGAAAGAGGTCATACTGAAATTGTTAAGTTACTCTTAGAAAATAAAAGTGATCCAAACATCTGTGGTGAAAACAAGCAATCACCTTTATTAATAGCTTCAGAAAGAGGTCATACTAAAATTGTACAGTTACTCTTAGAAAACAAAAGTGATCCAAATATATGTAATATAAAAAAAGAATCACCGTTATTTAAAGCTTCGGAAAGAGGTCATACTGAAATTGTGAAATTATTGTTAGAATGTAAATGTGACCCCAAAATACGCAATACGAGCAATGAATCTTCTTTTTTTAAAGCTTCAGAAAAGGGTAATACTGAAATTGTAAAAATGCTCTTAAAAAGTAGCTGCGATCCCAACATTTGTAATGAAAACAATGAATCTCCTTTATTCATAGCTTCGAGCAAGGGACATACAGCAATAGTTAAATTGCTGTTGGATAATACATGTGATTCAAAGATCTTGAATGATAGAAATAAATCGCCAATTTTAATAGCGTTTAGAAACCAGCATACTGATGTTGTAGATGTGCTCTTGAAACACAAAACTGGTCCTTGTATCTGTAATGAGAGAAGTGAACTTACTGTTTATGCAAATGCAAGAACGCGTCCAACTTATATTGTCGAGTTATTGGTTAAATATGGATATAACCTTTTCACCTGTAATTTATTTAGTGATGAAAATGAATCCTCTTTGTTTTTAGCTGCCGAGTTAGGACTGACTGATATTATGATAGAATTGTTACAGCATAAGTTTTATAGGAATAAATGCAATGATAGGTATAAATCACCTTTGTTAATTGCGTCTAGGTTGGGGCATAGTGATATTGTTAAGTTATTGTTAGAAAGTGTGTGTGATCCTAATATATGTAATGATAGTAGTGAATCAGCGTTATCTATTGCTTCTGAAGAGGATCATTCTGATATTGTAAAATTACTGTTGGAATACAACTGTGACCCTAACATTTGCAATACTAAACATGAATCCCTTTTCTTATTGCGTATAAACGTGGTCATACTAATATTGTGAAATTATTGTTAGAACATGAATGTGATGCAAATCTATCTCATAATGAAAATAAGTCACCTTCATTTATAGCATCAGTTTTAAATTATATGGATATTGTAAAAACAAATACATGTCAAAACTTGTATGCGAAAATCCCTAAGTGGAATTATGGATCACCATCGTTTTTAGCTTCTAAAAAAGCTTATGATCATATGGTTAAAATATTGTCAAAACTTCGTTTTAGTCCTTATAATTGTAATGATCTATGTAAATCATCTTTATTGATAGCATCACAGTTGGGTCATTTGGATATTGTGAAGTTACTGTTAGAATACAATTCATATATATTGGAAGATGATGAATCGCCTTTATCTAAAGCAGCAGAATTTGGTCATTTTGATATTGTAAAACTAATATTAGATCACTCTAAAACTGGGTTCTGTAAAAGAAGACATCAAACACCTTTGTTTTTGGCTTCTAAGAAGGGTCATATAAATATTTTGAAATTATTTTTAGAATACGATTTTGATCCTGATATATGTAATCACAGTAATGAATCGACCTTATTCATTGCTTCCAGTGAGGGTCATATCGATATTGTAAAACTTTTATTGGAAAAAAAATGTGACCTTAACATCTGTAATAATAAAAGTAAGTCACCATTGTTTATAGCTTATAGAAACCATCATACTGATGTTATAAAGTTATTGTCAGAACATAACTCTTACCTTATGTGTGATGAAGACACTGAATCTACCGTTCATACAAATGCTGTAGTGGTGTATACAACAATTGTCGACTCCTTGCTTAAAAATGGAAAAATTCCTAATTTTTGTAATACACCTCTAACGGTAGGATATATTTATATAGTCAGGGTACTGTTGGGGCATAAGTTTGATCTTACCATCTGCAATGATAGAAATAAGTTACCTTTGTTGGTTGCGTCTAGGTGGGGTTATACTGACATTGTAAAGTTGTTGCTAGAAGGAATGTGTAATGCTAATGTGTATAATGATAGCAACGAAACAGCTTTATTTTTTGCTTCTGAGGAAGGCTATGCTGATATTGTAAGATTATTGTTAGAATACAAGTGTGACCCTAAGATATGTACTATTTTTGGTCATTCACCATTATGCATTGCTTCAGAAAAGGGATATACTGATATTGTTAGAGTGCTGTTAGAGCATAACTGTGATCCTAACATAGGTGGGTCAAGACAAGAATCACCTTTATATAGGGCGTCGGCGAATGGTCATTTCGATATTGTTGAATTATTATTAGATCACAAAGCTAATCCAAATAAATGTTGTGGAAATAGATTTTCACCATCACCCTTGTTTATATCTGTCAGGAATGGCAGAACTGATATTGTGAGATTACTTTTAGAAAACGGCAGTGACCCTATCATATTAAATGATAGAGGCGAATCACCACTGTCGATAGCAGAACGGTTACGTGATATTGATATTCTTAAACTATTTTGAAGAAAAAAGATAGACACATTTGTATGTCCAATACATTTGTAAAATTGTACATTGTGTAATCTTTTCGTGATATATATGTAATTAGTTAAACGAATTTAATACTTGTTTAATCAATGTTACCTTTTTCTTTTATTGTTGGAATGTAATTTTATTACTACCACTGGGTCGATGCCTCTGCTGGTGGACTATTAGTCCCCGAGAGTATCACCAGCCTTAGTAGCCAGTACTTCGGTACTGGCATGAAAATACGGATTTTTTGTGTTATTACAATTTGCTGTTACAAAATGATAAAAATTATTATAAATTAAGGAATGTATCTCCCTCTACAAAGCTCTGATTCCTTTCACGGATTTGGCTATACTTTTTAGACCTTTTGGATTATAGCTCTTCACCTTTTATATAAGCTTTGGATTTCAAATAATTTGGCCACGAGCATCACTGAAGAGACATGTATTGTCGAAATGCGCATCTGGTGCAAGAAAATTGGTACCGTTAATTTTATTACTACCACTGGGTCGATGCCTCTGCTGGTGGACTATTAGTCTCCGAGGGTACCACCAGCCCAGTAGCCAGTACTTCGGTACTGGCATTAAAATACGGATTTTTTGTGTTATTATATTTGCTGTTACAAATGATAAAAATTATTATAAATTAAGGAATGTATCTCCCTCATGCAAAGCTCTGGTTCTTTTCACGGATTTGGCTATACTTTATGGACCTTTTGAATTATAGCTCTTCATCTTTTATTTAAGCTTTGGATTTCAAATATTTTGGCCACGAGCATCACTGAAGAGACATGTATTGTCGAAATGCGCATCTGGTGCAAGAAAATTGGTACCGTTAATTTTATTACTACCACTGGGTCGATGCCTCTGCTGGTGGACTATTAGTCCCCGAGAGTATCACCAGCCTTAGTAGCCAGTACTTCGGTACTGGCATGAAAATACGGATTTTTGTGTTTATTACAATTTGCTGTTACAAAATGATAAAAATTATTATAAATTAAGGAATGTATCTCCCTCTACAAAGCTCTGATTCCTTTCACGGATTTGGCTATACTTTTTAGACCTTTTGGATTATAGCTCTTCACCTTTTATATAAGCTTTGGATTTCAAATAATTTGGCCACGAGCATCACTGAAGAGACATGTATTGTCGAAATGCGCATCTGGTGCAAGAAAATTGGTACCGTTAATTTTATTACTACCACTGGGTCGATGCCTCTGCTGGTGGACTATTAGTCTCCGAGGGTACCACCAGCCCAGTAGCCAGTACTTCGGTACTGGCATTAAAATACGGATTTTTTGTGTTATTATATTTGCTGTTACAAATGATAAAAATTATTATAAATTAAGGAATGTATCTCCCTCATGCAAAGCTCTGGTTCTTTTCACGGATTTGGCTATACTTTATGGACCTTTTGAATTATAGCTCTTCATCTTTTATTTAAGCTTTGGATTTCAAATATTTTGGCCACGAGCATCACTGAAGAGACATGTATTGTCGAAATGCGCATCTGGTGCAAGAAAATTGGTACCGTTAATTTTATTACTACCACTGGGTCGATGCCTCTGCTGGTGGACTATTAGTCTCCGAGGGTACCACCAGCCCAGTAGCCAGTACTTCGGTACTGGCATTAAAATACGGATTTTTTGTGTTATTATATTTGCTGTTACAAAATGATAAAAATTATTATAAATTAAGGAATGTATCTCCCTCATGCAAAGCTCTGATTCTTTTCACGGATTTGGCTATACTTTATGGACCTTTTGAATTATAGCTCTTCATCTTTTATTTAAGCTTTGGATTTCAAATATTTTGGCCACGAGCATCACATAAGAGACATGTATTGTCGAAATGCGCATCTGGTGCAAGAAAATTGGTACCGTTAATTTTATTACATAGTTGTGGTACAATATATATAAAATCGATGCTTTATTTCGCGATTGTCACGCACTCAAATTACATTATGAGAGTAAATGATGTGTTCAATATACCAGACATTGATATTTTTGCGTAAGACATCATTTTACAATGTTTTGCCAATAATTAAATGAGGATCTAGTGTTAAGGTTGCTATGACAGTGATTGTAGTTGTTCCTAATTGTAATGACTTGTTATATTTGAAACATGTACACACTTGAAAACATCTGGTATGTTATTTAAGACTATTTTCTTGTGAAAATAAGAATAAAAAATGTGTGTAGATTTGTTAATTTCGTATTTCAGTGCAAAACCGCATATTGTATATGCTTACTCCATTGTTGATATGTTTTAAATGTAATTTTTATTTTAATTTTTTCAATTCACCAGACAAGTTAATATAGAAATAAAACAGGTCTTATTTGACTATTCAATTATTGTAATAAAATAATATTTTCAAATGATAGTATTTGATTATATTTATTTTTTTATAATTCTAACGCTTAGAATTGTAGTATTGATAAAAGGAGATGTTCAGTATATTCCAATGACCGATACTTAAACAAACACAAAACATAAAAATACATTAAATCTTTTCAACCTTACAAAAATATAACTTTAGCTGATGAGACAAAACTTGCTTAGGTTCCGACTCACTACAGATATGTGAAAATTTGGGTGATCGGCAGGTCAGATGGTACACACTGGTAAATCTGATTAAATTGGTTGAACTCTCTTTCGTCAATGATATTCTCTAATAAATTACTTAATCAAATGTTCGTTTCATTATTCCAAGAAAACACCTGGACAACTTCTTACGCCATAATTATTTTTTTTAAAACAAGTTATAAATTGTATGCGTCTGAAGCGTTTCCAAACAGCCCAAAAAAACTGCCCTTAAATTATGGAAATAAAATACATTGAGGACACTTGTAGTTAGAATTTAGATTGATCGGCCAAAAAGGTACGTATTAACCATATTAGATTTATATAAATACTTTAACAAATACCGTCAATGAAAACAGTGTAGAAATAAGCAGATGTAGTATGATTGCAAGTGAGACAACTATCCACTTAATAGGCAACCGTACTGTTGTTTTTGTACTTGTTATAGCATAAAAATAGTGATTGTCAAATATACAGATGGGTGCGGTCCTAACCTTGACAAAAGTTAACTTAGAGTTAACTTGTTGACTGCTTTCTAAGTTAACTTGAGAATTTTTAAGCAGTCAAGCAAGTTAACTTCGTCGTTGGTGGACCAGACCTACGGTCTGCTTTTTTCGGACTGCTGCAGCCCTATCGACAAGTCTGCTCCAGACCAGACCTGTGGACAAGTCTGCTTTTGACCAGTCCTGAGGACAGGTCTGCCCCAGACCAGACCTGTGGACAAGTCTGCTTTTGACCAGACCTGAGGACAGGTCTGCCTCAGACCAGACCTGTGGACAGGTCTGCTCCTGACCAGACCTGAGGACAGGTCTGCTTTTGACCAGACCTGTAGACAAGTCTGCTATTGACCAGACCTGAGGACATGTCTGCTTATGACAGATTATCGTTATAAGAGTTTTCATATCAGCCTTGAGCTTTCCGCATGATTAAAATATGTAAACAACATTCGCATTGTTTTTCCACAGATATCTATTATTTACTCGCTAGACTCTATTAGATATTATACAAATGCTCTCTTTTATTTGATATACATGTATTCTTATATAAATAAAAAATGGCTATACGATCACACAGAGTTTTTTTTATTAGAAGGCGGAGAGAAAGGTTATCCAACGCATCGGAACAATATTCTTATATCACGGGATATCGGCAACATTGTCTACGTTACTTCGTTCCCCGTTGTTTACCTGTCCCTTCCTAAATTTTACTTTATGCATAAATTTATACTTGCATGGATATTTCATTGATATTCAACTTGTTTGCATTGGATTTACTATTCTATTTCCCGCAGAATATTCTAACAGAAATTGTACAGTGTCCGTAGGCATACGGTGTGGTAAAACTATCAACAATCTCGTCAAATTCGTCAGATTTATCGAGAGATTTGTCATTGCCGATATTTATATGGGACGTCCTAAAATTATACTCAATGCGCACTCTAATGAAATAGTTGCCACTTGACGTTTAAGTACAACTATAAACAAAATTAATCAACCGACATAATAGATTCCAAGAAGAGAACCTCGTATACTTTTTTTTTATTAAATCATTGTAAATAGTACAAATGAATTCAGACATGTCAGTGTTGGTACTTTGATGCTGAGACTATTATAGTAGTCTCAGTTTGATGATGTGGCATACTAGTTTTGTTTTACACGTACACCATCATGAACTCCTATATATGATCTGACTGTTATTATGAATAAAGAGATGAAATTCTGACATTCTCAATTTAATCAGAATATTTTTTGCATTAATAGTTTTCCAATATTATTGAATACGTGTACGTTTACGGTCCTACTAAAATGTGAACAGGAGCGCCAGGAGAAGACATTAAGGCGCTCCGTACAATGGTATGCGGGTATATAGATTTGCAAATAAAAGTGCACATATGATCAGTTTTGGTCAACTAATTTTGTTTTCCAAGTCAGCATGAGAACCTGTATTAAAACTACTGAAATTTTGTTACGTATCAATATTTTGAATAAAAGGAGGACACGCTGGTATTCTAAATTTATGCGAAAAAAAATTTGTTGTTTTTAAATTGCAATATTGCTGTCCATTGTCATGATTATATTATACATTGATTCCTGACATTAAAAATATGGCTGATTAATACTATGCGGGTACGTCATGGTGTATATAGATTTACAAATTAAAGTGCACATATGGTCAGTTTTGGTGGATGCGGTCAAATAATTTTGTTGTACAAGTCAGCTGGAGGTATCGAAACTTCTGAAATTTTGTTACGTATCAATATTTTGAATAAAATGTGGACATGCTGGTATCCTAAATTTATGCGAACAAAAATTTGTTGTTATTATATTGCAATATTGCTGTCCATTGTCATGATTGTATTATACATTGAATCCTGACATAAAAAATAAGGCTGATTTACTATGTGGTCATATAGATTTACAATTTAAAGTTCACATATGGTCAGTTTTGGTAATGCGGTCAAATAATTTTGTTGTACAAATCAGCTGGAGGTATCAAAACTACTGAAATTTTGTTACGTATCAATATTTTGAATAAAATGAGGACATGCTGGTATCCAAAATTTATGCGAACCAAAATTTGTTGTTATTATATTGCAATATTGCTGTCCATTGTCATGATTGTATTATACATTGAATCCTGACATTAAAAATAAGGCTGATTTACTATGCTGGAATATAGATTTACAATTTAAAGTTCACATAATGGTCAGTTTTGGTGGATGTGGTCAAATAATTTTGTTGTGCAAGTCAGCTGGATGTATCAAAACTACTAAAATTTTGTTACGTATCAATATTTTGAATAAAATGAGGACATGCTGGTATCCTAAATTTATGCGAACCAAAATTTGTTGTTATTATATTGCAATATTGCTGTCCATTGTCATAATTGTATTATACATTGAATCCTGACATTAAAAATAAGGGTGATTTTCCATGCTGGAATATAGATTTACAATTTAAAGTTCACATATGGTCAGTTTTGGTGGATGCGGTCAAGTAAATTTGTTGTACAAGTCAGCAGGAGGTATCAAAACTACTGAAATTTTGTTACGTATCAATATTTTGAATAAAATGAGGACATGCTGGAATTCTAAATTTATGTGAACCAAAATTTGTTGTTATTATATTGCAATATTGCTGTCCATTGTCATGATTGTATTATACATTGAATCCTGACATTAAAAATAAGGCTGATTTACTATGCTGGAATATAGATTTACAATTTAAAGTTCACATATGGTCAGTTTTGGTGGATGTGGTCAAATAATTTTGTTGTGCAAGTCAGCTGGAGGTATCAAAACTACTAAAATTTTGTTACGTATCAATATTTTGAATAAAATGAGGACATGCTGGTATCCTAAATTTCTGCGAACCAAAATTTGTTGTTATTATATTGCAATATTGCTGTCCATTGTCATAATTGTATTATACATTGAATCCTGACATTAAAAATAAGGGTGATTTTCCATGCTGGAATATAGATTTACAATTTAAAGTTCACATATGGTCAGTTTTGGTGGATGCGGTCAAGTAAATTTGTTGTACAAGTCAGCAGGAGGTATCAAAACTACTGAAATTTTGTTACGTATCAATATTTTGAATAAAATGAGGACATGCTGGAATTCTAAATTTATGTGAACCAAAATTTGTTGTTATTATATTGCAATATTGCTGTCCATTGTCATGATTGTATTATACATTGAATCCTGACATTAAAAATAAGGCTGATTTACTATGCTGGAATATAGATTTACAATTTAAAGTTCACATATGGTCAGTTTTGGTAATGCAGTCAAATAATTGTGTGGTGCAAGTCAGCTGGAGGTATCAAAACTACTAAAATTTTGTTACGTATCAATATTTTGAATAAAATGAGGACATGCTGGTATCCTAAATTTATGCGAACCAAAATTTGTTGTTATTATATTGCAATATTGCTGTCCATTGTCATAATTGTATTATACATCGAATCCTGACATTAAAAATAAGGGTGATTTACCATGCTGGAATATAGATTTACAATTTAAAGTTCACATATGGTCAGTTTTGGTGGATGCGGTCAAGTAAATTTGTTGTACAAGTCAGCAGGAGGTATCAAAACTACTGAAATTTTGTTACGTATCAATATTTTGAATAAAATGAGGACATGCTGGTATCCTAAATTTATGCGAACCAAAATTTGTTGTTATTATATTGCAATATTGCTGTCCATTGTCATAATTGTATTATACATTGAATCCTGACATTAAAAATAAGGGTGATTTACCATGCTGGAATATAGATTTACAATTTAAAGTTCACATATGGTCAGTTTTGGTGGATGTGGTCAAGTAAATTTGTTGTACAAGTCAGCAGGAGGTATCAAAACTACTGAAATTTTGTTACGTATCAATATTTTGAATAAAATGAGGACATGCTGGAATTCTAAATTTATGTGAACCAAAATTTGTTGTTATTATATTGCAATATTGCTGTCCATTGTCATAATTGTATTATACATTGAATCCTGACATTAAAAATAAGGGTGATTTACCATGCTGGAATATAGATTTACAATTTAAAGTTCACATATGGTCAGTTTTGGTGGATGTGGTCAAGTAAATTTGTTGTACAAGTCAGCAGGAGGTATCAAAACTACTGAAATTTTGTTACGTATCAATATTTTGAATAAAATGAGGACATGCTGGAATTCTAAATTTATGTGAACCAAAATTTGTTGTTATATATTGCAATATTGCTGTCCATTGTCATGATTGTATTATACATTGAATCCTGACATTAAAAATAAGGCTGATTTACTATGCTGGAATATAGATTTACAATTTAAAGTTCACATATGGTCAGTTTTGGTAATGCAGTCAAATAATTGTGTTGTGCAAGTCAGCTGGAGGTATCAAAACTACTAAAATTTTGTTACGTATCAATATTTTGAATAAAATGAGGACATGCTGGTATCCTAAATTTATGCGAACCAAAATTTGTTGCTATTATATTGCAATATTGCTGTCCATTGTCATAATTGTATTATACATTGAATCCTGACATTAAAAATAAGGGTGATTTACCATGCTGGAATATAGATTTACAATTTAAAGTTCACATATGGTCAGTTTTGGTGGATGCGGTCAAGTAAATTTGTTGTACAAGTCAGCAGGAGGTATCAAAACTACTGAAATTTTGTTACGTATCAATATTTTGAATAAAATGAGGACATGCTGGTATCCTAAATTTATGCGAAAAAAAAATTGTTGTTATTATATTGCAATTTTGCTGTCCATTGTCATGATTGTAATTTACATTGAATCCTGACATAAAAAATATGGCTGATTAACTATGCGGGTATATAGATTTACAAATTAAAGTGCACATATGGTCAGTTTTGGTGGATGCGGTCAAATAATTTTGTTGTACAAGTCAACTGGAGGTATAAAAACTACTGAAATTTTGTTACGTATCAATATTTTGAATAAAATGAGGACATGCTGGTATTCTAAATTGATGTGAAAAAAAAATTGTTGTTATATATATTGCAATATTGCTGTCCATTGTCATGATTGTATTATACATTGAATCCTGACAGAAAAAATATGGCTGATTAATTATGCGGGTATATAGATTTACAAATTAAAGTGCATATATGGTCAGTTTTGGTGGATGCGGTCAAATAATTTTGTTGTACAAGTCAACTGGAGGTATAAAAACTACTGAAATTTTGTTACGTCTCAGTATTTTGAGTAAAAAGAGGACATGCTGGCACCCTTAAGTTAGGCGAACAAAAATTTGTAGTCATTATTTAAATGAATTAAACTATTGCTGATTGTGGCTGCATAGTTCAAGGATGTATAACTAACAAGGACGTATACAACTAACATCAAATATACTTCTTTTCAAAAAATATACATAATATGATTGAATTTGATCTCGGAATATATATATATATCCAGTGCCTGTTATCATTGTAACCGAGATCGTTTTTATAATAGATAGATTGTCAGATCACAGATAAATTTGTGTTACGTTCTGTGCGTACTTATTTTCAAATATTTGTATTTAATCCTGTTCATAAAACGGAAGTATTAATTTTCAAATTACTCTATTTTCGATGTTTATACTACGAAACAAAGATATAAATTTTTTTTTTAAATCAACGAAGAGCGGTCCTGGTTACAAGTTAACTTAGTGTTGAGCAGACCAGTCAAAAGTTAACTTGGGAACAGGTCTGGTTTTGATCGGATTTGTCCAAGCAGAAGTTAACTTTGAGGCAGGACCGGTTTCCAAGTTAACTTATGTTAACGTTATGACAGGACTGGTTTGAAGTTAACTTATATCAATAGCGGACCTGTTTCCAAGTTAACTTTTTGGCAGACATAAAAACAGTCCTAGGACCAAGTCCGCTTTTCAAGTTAACTAGATTTTGGTCCTAGGACTGGTCAGAGCAGTCCTATATTCGGTCACAGGTTAACTTTGACCAGTCCAAATGACTGGTTATCAAGTTAACTTGCTGTACAGGTTAGGAGTGCACCCATCTGTACTATGGTTAAGCTTCCGATTTTCAAACTAAAAAGGCCGAAAGACTTCAAAGTAGACAATGCTTATTTGTACACGGACAGAAGCCTAAAAACATGTACAATTCACCTATATGCGGACAAATTAATTCGACATAGCAATTGGCATATTGACATTTTTATCAAAGGGGCATATATAATCCTATAATAGATTATAATGTCTGCCGTCATGATAAGACAACACGGCCGCTATGCAAATTAGCAAAGTACCACACATTTTGCCACGTGTCAATTACAACAACTGTTTTCGTGTTTTTCTTTATATTATGAACATACATATACTATAAATAAAGTGAATTTGCTATTTACTATAAATTCAAAGTTTACTATCAACGGCGGTCAACGATATATTATAACGATATTTTCTATATAAATAATACAGGGTTTCAAGCGGGGTATGACGGCCGTGTGCCCCCTAAGATTGGAAAGCATGCGTCAGGTAGTTTCATATTTCGGAAACGGTTTTCCGATGTTTGTTTGACATTTAACATGAACTCTCTCTCTCTTCCTGTTTTACGATAATATAACTTAGCATTTTACTATGTTTTTGGGTAATTGGGTATGATCCCATGTTCTGTTGATGCTATATAACTGTGTGTGGGTTACTTGCATCATGTAGTCAATTCAAATTCAGATAGCTTAATAAATATGATTTCTTCTTCAGGTGTTAATAATAACTCAGACTGGTATAAAACAAAAATTAAATTATTATTTGAAAATGTTGGATTTAAACATGTCTGAGAAAATTAAAATTCACTTAGTAAAATTCGTTTAACTTTTGCTATAAATGAAAAACTGTAAAATAATTTCATAAAATTTTTGGGAGAACTCCATTTCAAAAAGTATTAATGATAAAAGAGGAAACAAATTAAAAACCTACAAGGATTTAAAAATGAAATTTGATATGGAGAACTTTTTAAAACTAGATATAGACAAAGCAGATATTTCAAACTTGTAAGAATAAGTAATAGTACCCTAATATTGAAATAGGCAGACATGAAAAGATTGATTTATAAAACAGATTATGTCCCCTGTGTAAATTTGAAGTTGAAGATGAATTATACTTACCATAAAATGTACCAAACTCAATGATTTAAGGAGTAAATTTTTCCAAAATATTTCTGAT
Organism: Mytilus edulis; assembly: GCA_019925275.1. Lineage (NCBI taxonomy): Eukaryota > Metazoa > Mollusca > Bivalvia > Mytilida > Mytilidae > Mytilus > Mytilus edulis. Next base: position 8,586,886 of record CM034358.1, on the reverse strand, counting down.
ATTTTACCATCTTTCAAAAAGCTTTTAGACATCGAAAATTATATTTCATATTTCGAAAGTAATGATTATGATGTCAGTAAATGTTGCATTTAAAATATTAATGAGATGTACAAGTTAAGATGTTCACTAACTTAAGCTTTGTTTATATTATATAAATTTTAATACTAGTATCTAAATCTGTACCTCCTCAGTCAAATAGAAAAAGGGGAAAACAAACTCATTATTTATGATTATATCCAGCATCATCTTTTTTGAAAATTTACTCAACATTGCATTATTGCTGTTTGTTTCTGTTTCGGATTTAACATGGCGTTAAAAAATGCCATTGAAAGTTCATTATCGGATAGTCAACCTGATTTTACTCGACAAGCGTTACAGTCAGTGATTAAGCCGGAATCAGGGATATTCCCAAAAACACGACACAAACATTTTCGCTCATGTGCAGAATATGTACACTGAACAGACATAACTTTAACTGTCTCGTACATCTTTTCATCAACGTAAAGACAATGTAGTATGTCAAAAGTTTCCAATGAACCATTATGATTAAAATTTACAAATTACCTTTAACAGCATGAAACAAATTATTGATTTGTTACTTAAAAGTCTGTTCTTACAAAGATTTATCTATCGATTGTCGCCCTTTCACCAGTCAAAAGTAAAAATATCTGTATTGCTATAAGATCCTATAACAATTCAACCAGATGACATATCTACAATAAAACATTTGAAACATATCACAGTTTATCGTATTGTACATCATTTAGATACACTTTTTGAAAAAACATATGACAAATACAGGTTTTCTGTGGTGTATACTGTTTGTTGCTGTGTATCATATTTTTTTTTCGTTTATCATTTTGTACATGAATTAAGCCGTAATTTTTCTCGTCTAAATTATTTCACATTTGTCAATTTAGGGCCTGATATAGCCGACTGTGTGGTATGGACTTTGCTCATTTTTGAAGGCCGCACGTTGAACTATAGTTGTTAATGTCTGTGTATTTTTACTCTTGTGAAGAGTTTTTTCATTCGTACTGCATCTTGTTTTCATATTTGAAAATAACTTGATTGTCTTTCAGACCACTTGATAAGACAAATTAGATCCATAACAAAAATATTCAATGGAACATGTAAATTACATTTCTTTAATCAAGTTCTTTTTAAACTTGTGTCATATGAAGTATATATTAAATATCAAATCATAACTATTCTAGTCCACGGAAGAAGACTTTAAATCAGTATAAATCAGATACATTCAAAGCAATTTTTTTTACAATATGACAAATATTAGACCAAGTTGGTATTCTATTGTTAAAATTTATTGTTTTATGATCATAATATTTCCGTTCTTGATACAACCTGCCGTATGACGAATAATGTTATTATTTACAACGGGAAATGATCAAACACATGTCTTTCACAGTTCTGAATGTACAAATTTCGTCATGAAAGAATACACTAGATTAAATATTTAAAATTCAAGACCAGGTTATATCATGAATGAGTATTTAAAGCAAATAACTAAATGTATTCTATTAACATTCGTTTTATTTATGATTAGTTCCTATTTTTCATTTACAATGGACTTCGTTAGAACCGTGCATGACATTTCTTTGGTCATTTCCGGTTGTTAAAAATAACAAAATTAGCGAAATATTTAGTTAAAAAGAAACCCTGCAATACATATAAATACATAAAATAACCCGACGAATTTTGGGGCGTATCGATAATAAAGTAATCAAACGAGTTCTTGGTGCACATTGATGAGACAGTAATCCAACTAGCTCTGGTGAACATCGGTGAGACAGTAGCCCAACTAGCTTAGGTAACATCGGTGAGACAGTAGCCCAACTAGCTCAGGTAACATCGGTGAGACAGTAGCCCAACTAGCTCAGGTAACATCGGTGAGACAATAGCCCAACTAATGTTGGTGCACATCACTGAGACCGTAACCCTACGAATGTCGGTGCACATCACTGAGACAGTAACCCAACTAATGTTGGTGCACATCACTGAGACAGTAACCCTACGAATGTCGGTGCACATCACTGAGACAGTAACCCAACGAATGTCGGTGCACATCACACAGACAGTAAGCCAACGAATGTCGGTGCACATCACAAAGATAGTAACCCATCGAATGTTGGTGCTCATTACTGAGACAGTAACCCAACGAATGTTGCTGCACATCACTGAGACAGTAACCCAACTAATGTTGGTGCACATCACTGGGACAGTAACCCTACGAATGTCGGTTCACATCACAGAGATAGTAACCCATCGAATGTTGGTGCTCATTACTGAGACAGTAACCCAACGAATGTTGCTGCACATCACTGAGATAGTAACCCATCGAATGTTGATGCACATCACTGAGACAGTATTCCAACGAATGTCGGTGCACATAACTGAGACAGTAACCCAACGAATGTTGGTGCACATCACTGAGAGAGTAACCCAACGAATGTTGGCGCACATAACTGAGACAGTAACCCAAAGAATGTTGGTGCACATCACGGAGACAGTAACCCAACGAATGTTGGTGCACATCACTGAGACAGTAACCCAACGAATGTTGGTGCACATCGATGAGACAGTAACCCAACAAGTTTTGATGAACATCGATGACAATGAATGGGAAAGTTACCAAACGAGTTTAAGTGAAAATATTTTAGACAGAAACCCCACGTGTATTGTTGAAATTTGATGAGACAGTAACCCAAAGACAAAGCCAGTAGAGTTATCTCCATCAAAGCACATGTTGGTTATATATGAATGAAACAACAACCCGTCCACACAAACAAAATACGATAAAACATTCACTTGATAACACTGATTTCAAAAATATTTAGGTGCCATTTATATTTATCATACTTCAAGTGAAAATGTAGGAATTCAAATGGTTAATACGAGGGAGACAATTAACTCTATTTGATGGCAAACTCGATAACACTTCACGGAGATGTTACATCAAGTGTTCGTTCTATGCGTTAAAAGGAAGATACATCTAATCGCTATTTATTCCATTCCGGATAAGTTCTAAAATTACACAACTTTTTTCATCCAGTTGACGATATCTGGGACCCTGTTTAAACAATTCACCATGCATGATACTTTTTACTGAGACCTGTTTAAACTACCGTAAATACTTCAAACAAAGTATTTTTTTACTCCAATTTTAATTTCGAAAAAAGTGGATCATACTCTATCAAAGTTTCTTGATGATCGATTTCTAAAGTTTTTCCTACCTCAGCTCACTACTGAAGACCTCTATTTTTGGCGGCCTGACCCAAACAGTAAGTTGTATAAATGACTGTTTTTCCCTGATTGGACTAAATAGCGATAAGGTGTATTGATTGATTGGTCTTGAATAGGATAATATAAGTACAAAATGTGTACAGTTATTGATGTGTATAGTGTCCGTCCGCCTGTTTGTTCGTTTTTCAACTGCATAAAAAAGGGAATTGATTAGTCCTACATTTAAACTAATCTGACAGCAGAAAAAACAGTATCAAGCATGTTATTTCAAAACTGACATTTTAATGAAGGTTTAGACTCAATTTAAGTTTAAACGACAACAAAAAAATCAAAACATCAAGTGAATACCTCATTAGTCAAAATCTCCAGTTATGTAGTACATTTTTAATACTTTAATAACATACCAGTCAACTGCGTTAAAAATCATATTTTATTACCTGAGGCACGAGGTATTTATAACACAGGTGTCTATCAACATCTCTTTGATCTTTGTTTGAATACACAGGTAAAGTATTTAATCACTCGAGAAATTCTCTTTGTAGTCACTTATTTCAAAGGATTAACCTTTTAAGCTAGAACAGCATCGAAACTTAGGATTTTAACCCAGTGTTGGAACAATAAATAACTGATCTATCTTAATTTCAAATTTTGACAATTACCAAATACATCGAGAAAACGATGCATATGATGTACAATTTAATCTGCCTTACAATTTTAATATATTTATTTAAAGTGGATTGGGAAACAAGCTATGTTAATCCCTTTCCACTTTGCGGGTGAGACTGCTGACTTGTAGCAGCATTAGCCTACTCTATTTTTTTTAAATCTACAAGGTTACCTTTTACGTGCCGTGCAACAGATAAGGTTATATCTCTCTTATACGGGTCAGCCATTTATCGTCTCCTTCCGACGGACTATCATCGTTTCTCAAGACCTTACTCGCCAATGGTGTCAAGGGAGAGCCGAAAATTAAGTCCCTGAAATATGTCAAAGAGACAACAGCCCGACCAAAGAGAAGACAACGGCCCGACCAAAGAGAAGACAACAGCTCGACCAAAGAGAAGACAGCAGTCGAATGCCACAATAGGTCTTCAACGAAGCAAGAAAATATCAAACCCTTATAAAATAAAATTGTGTTCTAGTTCAGTGAAAATGGACGTCACACTGAACTCCAAAACATATAAATGAATTAAGTTAAAAAAAAAAACTTACAATACTAACAAAAACCAAAGGCTCCTGACTTGGGACAGGCGCAAAATTGCAGCGAGGACAGGTGTAACATGTTTTATGAGATCCCAACCGTCCCCTATACCTCTAGCCAATGTAGAATAAAGAAACATAGCAATACGCACAGTAAATCTCAGTTTAAAAGAAGTCCGAGTCCGATGTCAGAATAGTTATCAAAAGAAACTAAGCAAAATAATGCACTTTTAAGATCAGATTCATGGTAGCCCAGTTATCTAGATCGTTTATAAAACTGTGCACAAAATCCCTGGGAATCGCTTTATTTAAACTATTCTTTTAAACGATGCTTTTGATCTAGAAATATGACATGCTGTTTGAAGGGTAAAGGTCAGATGTCAATTGTTCCTTTGATGAAGAATATTTACCTTCAAGGTAGAGTCAACGTTACAGCTGGATGTAAAGAAAACAAACAACATGACTTTATAGCCTAGCTAATTTAAGGAACATATAATTGGAGAACTATTTTCATTAAATACTGCAGTTGTTGGAAGTATATCACTTATGCATGGCCCCATTGCTTTCTATGTTAAATTCCTAAATTTCAAGCAGACACAGCTCTGTTGTTTTACGTTCAAATAAAGTGGCAATCATTGCATGTCAAAGCAACTTTTTATGGTGTCTTGTACAAAAAAAAATGCATACCTTTAATGGCATTTAAGAAAGAAGTTCAACTTGTTCCCAGAACTTCGGATGTACCAAAACAGGTACTTCAGATTTGACAAATAGGCAAAATGGTTTATTCCCGATTGTCCCACTTTTTTAAATTTTAGAGTTCTGATTGTCCCACATTATTTTTTTATGTGAAATGTTCTTAAATACCCTTAAAAAGGGGAAAATATAATTAAGGAGAAGAGGCATTCTAATTTCAGGTGTTTTGACATTTAAATTCAAAATAATAAAAAAAATCATCATAGTTTGAGGCTTTTTATTTGTTTTATGTAACAAATTACAGAATAGGAGAAATATACCCCTTTCCCTAGCAAGTTAAATAGCCCCCCTTCTTAATCGGATATAAACGTTCCCTTATAGGTTAATCTTACCGTGTTAACAACTTTTCCCTTCAAACAAAATTTTATCGTCAAAATTCCATAGATCAAAACACTGATTGATCAATTTCATACGAAAAGCATTTTGAAAATTAAAAAAAAATTGAAAGTGTTAAATAGCCCATGGATATATTTTAATTATCTCAGAGAACATATTAAAACCTATTTTTTATAACATTCTAATAACCAGATGTGTAATAATTAAAGCCCGCGATAATTACAGTAACTATAAAATTAAATTGATACAAATAATTTTTTAAAACGTCTATTTTTGACTTCAACTTGAACTCAACATTAAATCACGAATAGACATTCTAAATTGAAGCATAATAATTTAAAGAATATAAAAATGAGAAAGTCAGACCAGTTATCAACTTTGATTGAATTTAGATAGTTAGAACGGTAATGGATCGAAACTATTTTACTTTTAAATGGTGTAAAAATTTCATCAAAATAACATTGATATCCATGACGAAAAAGGAAAGAATTTTAACTATTATTTCCTATACACCATTTACTATGCGTAAACGTGATGCATTATAATTATGTTTTAAATTATTGATATTATTTGCATTGCATTGAAGTCTTAAAAAAACTGACATTTGAGCACTCTTAGTCATGATGTTTCTTTCAAAATTCTTATTATATTCCATGATTTTTTTTAATTCCTTAAACATTAACATGACACAATTGGAATAACTTATCTTAAACAAATATTTTCACCGAGGCCGTGTGCCGAGGTTTATATTATTCGTATGATAATTGAACTTCGTTTTCCCGAATAATTTTTTTTTTTAATTAAAATATGTTGAAATAATTTGCCATAATCTATACCTATAGCAATAGTTTGCATCTGTCATAAGTCAGGAATCTGATGTTCAGTAGTTGTCATTTGTTGATGTGGTTCATAAGTGTTTCTCGTATTCTAGTGGTTTTTTAATAGATAATAGACCGTTGGATTTCCCGTTTGAATTTTTTTACACTAGTCATTGTGGGGTTTTATATCCGTCGCAGACATTTTGTTACAGGGGCGGATCCAGCCATTTTAAAAAAGGGGGGTCCCAACCCAGAGTAAAAGGGGGTTCCAACTATATGCTCCCATTCAAATGCATTGATCGTCCTAAAAAGCCCCCCCCCCTGATCCGCCAATGTGTTATTACATTGTGTTTATCCATATAATGGTCTACTTTATAGACTTAGATGGAGAGTTGTCTCATTGGCACTCATACCACATCTTCGTATATCTATTATGTATAATTTCATCATTACAAGTAAAGTTCAAATAGTTTGAAGGATTTTACATTTCTATCCTATCATTTAATAATGATAGACATACAACTAAAAATCGATGTAAAATCTGATGCATACAAATTTTAAAGTTAAAGCAAAAAAATTTTAAAGTTAAAGCAAAAAACTATCTTAGGTCAGTATCCCGATCTGCTATCATTTTTTTTCTGTATGTCTGAAATGCTTGTTCTGTTCTGGCAATTTCCTCCATTATATAGCGGAGCACTCCCTCATGGGATAACTTGTCAATTGTCCAACATCAGCTATCCCACAGAAATAGACAATTACAGCAAAATTTATAAAACCTTATTAAGCAATTTATTTTATTTTGGGAAAAACGGTATGACCTCGTCATCGCCAAGGGTCAATAAAATGTCCAAATTTAAATTGGATTTGTTCCGATACCTAAGGCCAATGCCCGACCTTCTTTATCATGTTGAATATCTAGACACACATGTAAGAGTAAATATATCTTATTTAACTAAATTAAATTAAATCATTACTTTTTTTTTAAATATCACCAATAGAAAAGAATTTCGACTAGTTTGAACTTATTTTTTATTGTTCAATATCACGTCTTTTTACCGTGTCGTTTCGGTAATTGGTCCCCTACATAGAAAATCAATTAATTCCATCAATTGAATTAAAGTGATACATCTTTTTATCCCCTTAGGATATAAAATGAGATATTTTTATATTTTATTTCATATGTATAAATACTTTATGATACTTTATATGACGCATAGAACAGGTACAAGGAGTAAATATCCGTCGCAGACATTTTTTTACAGGGGCGGATCCAGCCATTTTAAACTAGAGGCTCTAAAGAGCCTGTGTCGCTCACCTTGGTCTATGTGCATATTTAACAAAGGACACAAATGGATTCATGACAAAATTGTATTTTGGTGATGGTGATGTGTTTGAAGTTCTTACTTTACTGAACATTCTTGCTTATTACAATTATATCTATAATGAACTTTGCCCATTAGTAACAGAGAAAAATATTTGGTAAAAATTTACATAAATTTACCAAATTAATGAAAATTGTTAAAAATTGACTATAAAGGGCAATAACTCCTTAAGGGGTCAATTGACCATTTAGGTCATGTGGACTTATTTGTAGATCTTACTTTGATGAACATTATCGCTGTTTACAGTTTATCGCTATCTATAATAGTATTCAAGATAATAACCAAAAACAGCAAAATTTCTTTAAAAATTACCAATTGGAGGGCAGCAACCCAACAACAGGTTGTCCAATTCATTTGAATATTTCAGGGCAGATATATATTGACTTGATTAACAATTAAACTCCTTGTCAGATTTCCTCTAAATGATTTGGTTTCAGAGTTGTAAGCAAAAAACTACATTTTACCCCTGTTCTATTTTTAGCCGTGGTGGCCATCTTGGTTGGATGGCCAGGTCATCGGACACATTTTTCAAACAAGGTACCTCAAAGATGATTGTGGCCAAGTTTGAATTAATTTGGCCCAGTAGTTTCAGAGGAGAAGATTTTTGTAAAAGATAACTAAGATTTACGAAAAATGGTTAAAAATTGACTATAAAGGGCAATAACTCCTAAAGGGGTCAACTGACCATTTCCGTCATGTTGACTTATTTGTAAATCTTACTTTGCTGAACATTATTGCTGTTTACAGTTTATCTCTATCTATAATAATATTCAAGATAATAACCAAAAACGGCAAAATTTCCTCAAAATTACCAATTCAGGGGCAGCAACCCAACAACAGGTTGACCGATTCATCTGAAAATTTCAGGGCAGATAAATCTTGACCTGATAAACATTTTTACCCCACATCAGATTTGCTCTAAATGCTTTGGTTTTTGAGTTATAAGCCAAAAACTGCATTTTACCCCTATGTTCTATTTTTAGCCGTGGCGGCCATCTTGGTTGGTTGACCGGGTCACGCCACACATTTTTTAAACTAGATACCCCAAAGATGATTGTGGCCAAGTTTGGATTAATTTGGCCCAGTAGTTTCAGAGGAGAAGATTTTTGTAAAAGATTACTTAGATTTATGAAAAATGGTTAAAAATTGACTATAAAGGGCAATAACTCCTAAAGGGGTCAACTGACCATTTCGGTCATGTTGACTTACTTGTAAATCTAACTTTGCCAAACATTATTGCTGTTTACAGCTTATCTCTATCTATAATAATATTCAAGATAATAACCAAAAACAGCAAAATTTCCTCAAAATGACCAATTCAGGGGCAGCAACCCAACAACGGGTTGACCGATTCATCTGAAAATTTCAGGGCAGATAGATCTTGACCTGATAAACATATTTACCCCATGTCAGATTTGCTCTAAATGCTTTGGTTTTTGAGTTATAAGCCAAAAACTGCATTTTACCCCTATGTTCTATTTTTAGCCGTGGCGGCCATCTTGGTTGGTTGACCGGGTCACGCCACACATTTTTTAAACTAGATACCCCAATGATGATTTTGGTCAAGTTTGGTTAAATTTGGCCCAGTAGTTTCAGAGGAGAAGATTTTTGTAAAAGTTAACGACGACGGACGACGGACGACGGACGACGACGGACGACGGACGACGACGACGGACGCCGGACGCAAAGTGATGGGAATAGCTCACTTGGCCCTTCGGGCCAGGTGAGCTAAAAAGGGGGGTCCCAACCCAGAGTATAGGGGTTCCAACTATATGCTCCCATTCAAATGCATTGATCGTCCAAAAAAAGGGGGGTTCCATCCCCCGGAACCCCCCCCCCCCCCCCCCTCGAGATCCGCTAATGTGTTATTACAGTGTGCTTATCCATGAAATGCATCTTTAAAAGATTTGAATTATGCAATACTTATCTTGTTTTCGTACCCATATTCGTTTTTGGTAATTTTTTTCTAATCCCCAAATTCTATATTTGTTTTTTGTATACGCTAGCATTGTCTTGTTCGCGGCTTCTACTTTTTTGTCTTACTTTTTTCCTTTATAAATTTGCCCATCCATCATTTTCTAATTTGAATAGAAAATCATCCAGACCCTTATCCAAACTCTTATACATGTTATACTACCCTCCCTACACATGCACACAAAACCTATTGGTTATTGTTTAAGCGGATTTACATTTTTAACAGCATTTTTTGAAATTGTAGATGTAAGAAAGCTATAATTTCATCTCTGTGGACCCTATATAAAAAAAGATAATTAGGGATTAGCAGGCACATTTTTTTTAACAGAACGTAGATTCCGAATATCTGACGAAAAGTTAAAAAAAAACATTCCAAAAGTTATGATTGGAATGCCAATTTTTCAAATAGTGCACTTGAAATTTGCATCAGTATACAACAAAAAATGATTCAAACCGCTTTCAAGACCACTAAAACGTGTTTACACATACATACTATTTTAATTCGACAGATGGGTCAATATTTACCAAGCGGTACATACCCGTGAAGATGAAAGTAAACACGAAAATGAAATTAACACCTTTTTCACAATAAATATGACTTGAAAAGCAGATCGAGGGTTCAAACGAGAATAGACAAACATACTGAATAAGTAGTCTTTGATTAACTTGAAGTAAACCTTTGGATTACTGGTTTAAAATCCACTACTTGTTCATTCGAGTAGTCCTTCAACGAACAAATAAGTGGTCCTAATTCAATTAAGTGTTCGTATATATAGTATACATTGTGTAGTCCTTACACGAACAAATAAGTGGTCCTATTTCAATTAAGTGTTCGTATGTTAGTATACAATTGTAAATTGCGTGTACATATTGTCACTGTATTTTACATAACATGAAAACACTAGCATAACAAAGAAGAAAAAAAAAGAAGAAGAGAGAAATGGATATAAAACATCTTGACAAAAAAAACAAAGGAAACATGACACATACAAATAACTAGACTAGAAAATGTAATTAAACTTTTTTTTTTAGATTTGGAGCAATTTAAAGGAGCTACCATTTGATTTTGATAGAGGTGGGGGAGGGGGTGGGGGGCTAGGATTGAAAATGGTATCCTGCCTTTTTTATTAGTTTATCCTGACCGTTTTTTACATAAATTGTCATCCTGCATTTTGCAAAGTGTCTGATCCTGCCTTTTTCAAATTTCATCCTAGACCCAACCCCACCCACCCCAACCAACCCCAGCCTATTAAAAGTCAAATGGTAACTCCCTGGAGATGGCATTACTTATAAAGTGTCCTACTATTAATTAGAAAGAAGAGATGTGTGTCATTAGAAGCAAAACAAATAAACATTACAACTCTGTTTGTTTTTGTTTTTGTTTTTTTTTATATTTTATGTATGTATGTGCCTGTCCCAAGTCAGTAGCCTGTAGTTCAGTGGTTGTCGTTTGTTTATATGTTACATATTTATTTTTCGTTCATTTTGTTTTTATATAAATAAGGCCGTTGGTTTTCGCGTTTGAATTGTTTTACATTGTCATTTCGGGGCCTTTTATAGCTGACTATGCGGTATGGGCTTTGCTCATTGTTGAAGGCCGTACGGTGACCTATAGTTGTTAATTTTCGTGTCTTTTTGGTCTCTTGTGGAGGGTTGTCTCAATGGCAATCATACCACATCTTCTTTTTTTATGATCAATTTTAAAAGTAAAATCACAAAAATACTATACTCCGAGAAGAATCAAATGGCAAAATCAAACATTTAATACAGTTGGTTTACCCGAAGTATCAGGGTAACTTTCCATAAGAACGATCAAAACTAAATATTTGAAAGCGACAGAGGGGCTATATGACCAAAAAACACATAAACTTTCTTCTAACATCAGATTCTCTTGAACTGAATTTTAATGTGCGCATTATTATGCGTTTACTTTTCTACATTGGCTAGAGGTATAGGGGGAGGGTTGAGATCTCATAAACATGTTAACCCCGCCGCATTTTTGCGCCTGTCCCAAGTCAGGAGCCTCTGGTCTTTGTTAGTCTTGTATTATTTTAATTTTAGTTTCTTGTGTACAATTTGGAAATTAGTATGGCGTTCATTATCACTGAACTAGTATATATTTGTTTAGGGGCCAGCTGAAGGACGCCTCCGGGTGCGGGAATTTCTCGCTACATTGAAGACCTGTTGGTGACCTTCTGCTGTTGTTTTTTTCTATGGTCGGGTTGTTGTCTCTTTGGCACATTCCCCATTTCCATTCTCAATTTTAATAAAAGAGTAGCAAAAACTAAGCAAGGTGAACTTTTAAACATTGTCTTACATAGATATAAGAAGCCGATGTAGTCCGTTTAAACTAACGTTTCTCAAGTTAATAATTTCATAATATAACAAGAGTGTACACGCTGAAATGTCTCGCCTTCTATACTAATCATTGATATTATGTTGATAGTCCTAAGTATAAAGCTAAGCTTTATAACAATTGTCGCATAAACTTAACATTAACCAAGATAACTAAACATAGACCAATGAACCTTGAAAATGAGGTCCAGGTCAGATGAACCATGCCAGGCAGACATGTACAGCTAACAATGCTTCTATACAACATATATAGTTGACCGATTACTTATAGTTTAAGAAAAATAGACCAAAACACAAAACCTTAACACTGTGCAATGAACCGTGAAAATGAGGTCACGGTCAAATAAAACCTGTGTGACTAACATAAAGATCATAAAATATTTCCAAACACCAAATATAGTTGACCTATGGCATATAGTATTAGATAAAAAGACCAAAACTCAAAAACTTAACTTTGACCACTGAACCATGAAAATGAGGTCAAGGTCACATGACATCTGCCCGTTAGACATGTACACCTTACAATCGTTCCATACAACAAATAAAGTAGACCTATTGCATATAGTATGAGAAAAACAGACCAAAACAGAAAATTTAACTTTGACCACTGAACCATGAAAATGAGGTCAAGGTCAGATGACACCTGCCAGTTGGACATGTACACCTTACAGTCCTTCCATACACTGAATATACTAGCCCTATTGCTTATAGTATCTGAGATATGGACTTGACCTCCAAAACTTAACCTTGTTCACTGATCCATGAAATGAGGTCGAGGTCAAGTGAAAACTGTCTGACAGACATGAGGACCTTGCAAGGTACGCACATATCAAATATAGTTATCCTATTACTTAAAATAAGAGAGAATTCAACATTACAAAAAATTTGAACTTTTTTTCCAAGTGGTCACTGAACCATGAAAATGAGGTCAAGGACATTGGACATGTGACTGACGGAAACTTCGTAACATGAGGCATCTATATACCAAGTATGAAGCATCCAGGTCTTCCACCTTCTAAAATATAAAGCTTTTAAGAAGTTAGCTAACACCGCCGCCGCCGCCGCCGCCGTAGCCGCCGCCGGATCACTATCCCTATGTCGAGCTTTTTGCAACAAAAGTTGCCGGCTCGACAAAAAAGAAGATGTGGTATGATTACCAATGAGAAAACTCTCCACAAGAGACCAAATGGTACAGAAATAAACAACTGCAGGTCACCGCACGGCCTTGAACAATAAGCAAAGTCAAACTGCATAGTCAGCTATAAACTAACGGCCTAATTTATGTACATAAATGAATGGAAAACAAATATGTAACACATCAACAAACGACAACCACTGAATCATAGGTTCCTAACTTGAGACAGTCACATTCATACAGAATGTGGCGGAATGTGGCGGGGTTAAACATGTTAGCCGTACCCCAACTCTCCCCTAACCTGGGTCTGTGGTGTAACAGTACAACATAAGAACGAACTTTAAAAGTCTAATTTATTTTATTTTAAGATTAACAGAAATATTAATAAATGATTTGGTATAAACTCTATCATTGGACATGATATACTTGGGATTTATTCCACAGGGACTCGGTTAGCAGATTAAAATTTTGTAAATCAATGTTTTTAATTTATTTTTTATTATTTCCTGTCTATTTGCATTACTACATTAACGTATTTAACGTTGCCATCACTATTTCTTTGTTTTCTGGCAATGTGCAGTTTACTATCCATATCCATATACTGAAAAAACCTAAAGGGATCTAAGTCGCCATCTTGAATTGCCTTCCCTACTTTAGATAAAAAATATTTAAAAATATTAATAAATTACTATATACCTTACAACAGCCCTCATTTTCTTCCGAAATTATTCTTCTATCACATGCATATTTTGATTTGTGGATTAACAGAACCCTTACGCAGTTTCAGTTGCATTCGTGTCAGAATATTCAAATTTCCCGGCGAAAGCAACGTATCATTCGGAAGCGTTTACTACAACGATAAATCCTTATGAACAGACGAGTGCTGTCCCCTAACTTCATACCAACGCCACACCAAGATATCCTTCATATAAATTAAATATCAAACAAAAATGTCTTTGAACAGTTAGTGCATGTATTGTTTCAATATCAGATTATCCTCCTATCCTTCCGCCCATTGAAAATATCAAATGATTGTCCCAAACTATCGGGTTGTATTTCTGAGATCTTCTGACATCGTCACGGCCTGATATTTTTCAAATCATGGATTTATGCAGTACAACATTTATATAATCAGAGGAGTATGTATGTATATGGAAAAGGGGCCTACTGATTGAACTTCATACATGCATGTGTGATAAGTTAATATACTTTTTCAAAGTATTACTCCAAGTTGACCTACCAACCGGCCCTCCCCCTTTTTTTTATATCCTGGTACTGTTAGTAAACCTTATAAATCCCATTGAACGTGTCAATATTTTAAGTAACTTCTTCATTTTATTGATGTGTCTACGAAAAAGTCAATGATTTATGTTACCCCGTTTGAAGAAAGGTTCTATTTTGCGCTCGATATGTAATAATAAATCAGGGGACAGCACTCGTCTGTTTTTAAGGATTTATCGTTGTAGTAAACGCATCAACCTGGAAGTTTCCGAATGATACGTTGCTTTCGCCGGGAAATTTGAATATTCTGACACGAATGCAACTGAAACTGTGTGAGGGTTCTGTTAATCCACAAATCAAAATATGCATGTGATAGAAGAATAATTTCGGAAGAAAATGAGGGCTGTTGTAAGGTATATAGTAATTTATTAATATTTTTAAATATTTTTTATCTAAAGTAGGGAAGGCAATTCAAGATGGCGACTTAGATCCCTTTAGGTTTTTTCAGTATATGGATATGGATAGTAAACTGCACATTGCCAGAAAACAAAGAAATAGTGATGGCAACGTTAAATACGTTAATGTAGTAATGCAAATAGACAGGAAATAATAAAAAATAAATTAAAAACATTGATTTACAAAATTTTAATCTGCTAACCGAGTCCCTGTGATTTATTCAAGTGGTCCGTTTAACATTTAATTGTTTAATCATAGTATATTAACGGCTAAATACTTGAACTGAATGCGTTGTCATATGTGGTTATAAGCCAGATCTTATGATTAAAGGGTAGATCACACAAACGGACAAATAATCTAGTTGATAAAATTTTCTCCTTGACAATAGAAGGCAGGCGGAATTGTTTACATTGATGTCGTGTAAGTAGATTTTGATTGAGTTATCATTAAATCTACACGCGAATTTGGCTATTAAACCCTCGACAGTTTACGGTATTAAGACTGACAACGTGTTATCATAAGGAAAGTTTACAAACAAACTAGGCATTGATATAAGATACTAGGCGAAAATTGTAATTAAGTCATGTAAGTAAAAATCATAGACTTGAAATTGTAAGTTTCGAAAATTGTAATTTACTAAAAACACAACCTAAAAATAGTAATTTGCAAAAATAGGAACTTAGTGAAACACAGAGTTACTACTGTAGGTTGCAAAAATCCGTTTGTGTTTGTACATCCCTTGCATTATACTGAAGAGTTTTTGATGATAACATATTCACATTTGATACTCATGTGGTATTATACTTGTAGTTTATAAAATAAGCTGTTTCTACATCCAAACGGTATACTCCAAACTAGTAAAAAACTATTAGAAAAAAAAGCTATACGAGGGGAAAAGAATACTTATAAAAAAATATATAGAGTAGAAATGGATCAAACGAATAAAGAGAGTAATAAAGTGCTGAATGTGAAGAATAGAGATTAAAAAGCAAAATTTATAAAAAATAAAACAAATATTTTTAAATCAGAAATAAAGGACCACCTCTCCCTCCATTTACACTCTGTAACCAGTACAACAGGTGCAAAGGTAATACAAATTATCCTGAGAAAAATATGACGAATACTTTCAACTTGGCTGTCATGTGAAAAATGATTCAGGCTACAGATCACAATTAAATTATCTATTAGTTCTTGATAAACGTTTTGTTTCATTAAAACAAAATGCACCTAATCTTTTTGTCAATTTTTTTGTGTGTGTAAAGTATAGTTCTAGTCCAAAAATAATTCCAACATTCAGAAAGATTGCTCTGCTGTATTTTACAAATTTAGCCACCACACATCCATACCCCTATGGACAAGTCAAGAGATGTTCCGAAAACTGTAAATATCACCTTTTTGCACTTGGCCTAATCACTCTTTCCATATCAAAATCAGTTAAAATAAACATCAAAAAGTTTATTTCAGCTCTCTTCTTTCATTTTCACCCAAGAAAAACTAAGAAATGTATGAGAAAGGGAAAGAAAAACAATAAAGAAAAAATACACTATAATTAAAGGGAACTATAGAATCATATTCAAAACAGTGTAGTTGTGGCTATTGATTGACTACCTTAAATTATCCCATTGACTGGGGCAGATTATGTGAACGTTTGTCTGTAACAATCGCTGCTCACTATGTACTTGTTAAAGGCACTTAAACTGTGGGGTCACAAAAGGTCCTCAACACCTAAATAAAGAAATTAGAAAAACTAATCAGGAATAACACGATGTTTAGATTTATATCAATAATATAAATCAAAACATTAAGTTATTCCTGATTAATTTTTCGAATTATTTTTATATTAAAGGCGTTAAGAACCTTTGGTGACCCCACAGTTTAAATTCTATAATAAGTAAGTAGTGAGCAGTTGTCGTTACAGACACACGTTCACCTAATCTGCTCCAGTCAATGGGATAATTTAAGGTAGTCAATCAATAGCCACAACTACACTGTTTTGAATATGATTCTATTCGTGATCATTAGTTGTGGTCTTGGGTCTACACGTGTTCGGTAAACAGGAAATTGTTGAGTGATGACTCTGAAAACGCATCATACATTGAAGCTGACTTATATAAATCATGAAAACCAAATTTCATAAATCCTTGTAATATAGTTCATGAAAAAATGCGACGAAAATATTCCGCATGGGACGGACAGACGGATGGACTGACATATGAACTGACGGATGTAAAAAAGTATTACCCCCCCCCCCCCCCCCCCCCACTTTTTAAAGCGGGGTAAAAATAATAAAAATTGTGATGGAGAATCTGTAAATGAGACATCATTTCAACCAAAAATCAGAAACAGCCGATGCCCACCAATTGGTCTTTAACACAGCAAGAAAATCCCGCACATGGATGCGGACCTCTTTTTGCGTTTCATGTAAAGGTGTAATTAAAGACCTTTGAATTTTCCACCCTTTGCATTTATTTTTTTATTTTGCATAAATTCAGATTATTTCAATGAAAACGAAAGCCTATATATACTTATAAAACACATGCAAATTTGTAAATAATTTTTTTTAAAAACCACTCTTATTCTAACATAATATTTCTAAGAATTAAATCTTCAGACTATTCAAACGTTG
>CM034358.1:8428969-8569269 GCA_019925275.1 Mytilus edulis | reverse complement strand
ACTTTTATTCTTATTAAACTTGCGCTTTTATTTTTTGTCATAATCTTCCTCGTGTTCAATTGAACAGAAAAACGTAGCACAAGCACGGAAAATTGAGAAAACAATATAAAAGGGTATCTACATGTACGCCTAAAATGATATACATCTTTATCTTTTTTTAAATTAAGAATAAAAAATATATATGTCCAAAGAAATTAATCAATCAACGAGGCAAGAACAATTTATTTCCACTGAACAAATTAAAAATATATGGCTGATTCAACTCTCAATCCGGATTGATTTGAATCTTGACTTTAAAAGTGTATAAATTTATTAAGAGAATCGAAATGACTGTATAATTGTTACGTTTGGCTCGACGTTAATCTTTATCCAGTCCACTCTTCATTTTGCAACAGTTAAAAATATGACAATCAATTAACACTTGGTTTAGTATTATCGCTTGAACAGATTTTTTCATAACATTGACCGGTTTATATGGACACGAATAAATTTTTTTTTATAACCATTAAAGTTTAGAACATTTTGAATTCACTATTCTTATAATTGTTTGATCCGTTTACTTTCTCTCTTTGCTTTTGCTTTTAAACTTTGCTAATTCTTTTTCAATATAAAATAACGATATGATATGATAACAAATAGGACAATGATCCAACAGAGTAAAAATCTGGATTAAAGCAATTATAGTTCACCGTACGGCGTTCAACAATCAAAGAAAAACACACCATATCGTATTGTCAGCTATAAATTGCTCCGAAATAAAAAAAAAAAAAAAAAAAAATGAACAATCGAAACAGAAAACACAACGGGACGCTTTCTGACAAAAACAATGAATTAAAAACAAAATATAACACATAGAATGAAATTCAAAACAGTATGGCTGTGGCCATTGATTGACACATTAAATTCATCCATTGACTGGGACAATTTAGGTGAACGTTTGTATGTAACGACCACTGCTCACTATGTACTTTTTAAAGACACTTAAACTATGGGGTCACCAAAGGTTCTCAACACCTTAATAAAGTAATTCGAAAAATTAATCAGAAATAACACGATGTTTTGATTTATATCAATTATATAAATCAAAACATAAAGGTTATTCCTGATTAATTTTTCGATTTATTTTATAATTAAAGGCTTTAAGAAACCTTTGGTTACCCCACAGTTTAAATGTCTATCGTAGGTAAGTCCTAAACAGTGGTCGTTACATACAAACGTTCACCTAAATTGCCCCAGTCAATGGATGAATTTAATGTGTCAAGCAATGGCCACAGCCACACTGTTTTGAATTTCATTCTAGTAATCCAACTACAAATAACGTTCCTGACTTGAAATGACGTTTGACGTCCGGTTCTTGGTATTTTTTTACTGGTTGACAACTACTCACTAAATAGCCATGCGAAATCGAGCCCCAGTGACTCTGTCTACTGATGTCTGACGATGGAAATTCATTTAACACTAAGGTAGATGGGAGTTTTTAACGACCTTAACTGGCTATACAGACCTCGCACGGCTATCTATGATCATTGTAAAATAGCAAAAAAAAATCAGTCTATTTCTTTTATGAAACATTCAAATTTTGAGAGCGATATGCACTTTATTTACAATAACTAAATCATTTGAATAAAGAAAAATATCAATTTATCTTAAAACTAATTTTTAGATGAAAAACATATTGGTGTATTTCTTGATCATTTATTAAATAAGAGGAGATAGCTTAGATAATCTAACTTTTATAACGGAATGTACACTTGCAACCCCTATAGCCCCCAAATTTTGCTTGCGTTCATGTTGTTGTTGTTCCCCTATTTGTGACATTTTGTTCACGCATGGTTTTCAATTTAATGGAATTTTATGCGACTGTCGTACAAGTGAGAGGTTTAGCGCTATAAACCAGGATCAATCCACCATCCTACATTTGAAAATGACTACCACGTCAGGAATATGACAGCTGTTGTCCATTCGTTTGATGTGTTTTATTATTTGATTTTGCCATTTGATCAGGAACTTTCCGTTTTGAATTTTCCTCAGAGTTGTTTTTTTGTGATTTTACTTTTGCAATGTATATTTGATTTACCTGTTTTGTATCAAGAAAACGAGTCCCTTGTGATTTTTTAACTCAATATATTCAGATAACTCATTATAAGGAACTACTATATATCCTCATATTATGTTTTAAAATTTATAATTCAGATTTCTTTTCATTCACACGAAATTGTTTTCAAATGTATAATCCTAAAAAAGTTCACTTTGCAAAACTTATTTCTTGAAGAACATCCGCAAAGTATTTTTGATTTATTTATGAAAGGCATGCTTTACTACATGACTCTCTGTCGATGAGATAAAATTAGTGCCCCATGCAAATACTAGTAATCAAGGAGCGTTTTGGGTGTTTTTTGGAGAATGGTGGCGAGATTTAGGATAATTAGTGCAAATTTGTAACCTCGAGTATTTAAATCATAACATCTGGGATTCACCAAAAAATAAGTCGAGCTTTTTTTATGAAAAAAAGAATTAAACAACACGTTATTAACTTCATGCGTCCGAAGTGCTTTTCTGGTTTTATAAATGTGGTTAAAAAGTGTTTATATATAAGAAAAAGTTCAGAGAAAATATAATATTGATATACTATTAAAAAGGTATAGATGAAATAAATTGTAAAATAACAATTCTGACTGGACTGTCTTAAAAGTAATAAGAAGATAAAACCAAAATATAAAACTGTATTTTCTAAACCAAATCATCTTAGGTGTTCCAGAAACTTTCTATTCCTTTAAAGTATACATTTCACAACACCTGTATCAAATGTCAAATTAACTTCCCATTAAGGTTAAACTTGTGAAAATGTATTGTTTTAATCATCCCTGACAAATGGTCCATAAAGACGTAATAAAGACAATGACATTTTACCCCGTTTTTGTATCGACTATAGAGATCTGAATAGTTTATATAGGCCAGATACGTATCACCACACCTGAGAACTACAATGTTTGTCACGCTGAAAGCTAATAATATCATCTTATTGTTTAGAAAATGTAAAGTGATCGTGCCCTTTTGCAGGTTAGTTGACCTGACCTGTATCTAATGACTCTATGAAGGATGAGTTTCAAAACGAGGCTGTATATGGGACTTCTATAGCAATTTCAAAATTTTGTGTTTTAAATTGATTGATTTTAGGTTGGCCAACGTCCACTGTCAAATATTTCCTGCATGTTTTGGAAGATTGTAGCTTAGATATTTAATATAAAATTTATCAAATATGAAGAGAAAATTAATCTTTAAACTATATTCGTTACTTGTCATAAGCTATGATACTGAATGTTTGGCATTCCAATTGTACTGAAAATAATATATAATAAACTCTGGACCCTAACGACTCTATTTAGTAGCCTCATAAGACAACTGCGTGATGAATGAGTCAAAATATGGTATCTGTGACACTGAAGTACTAATAGGACCAATTAGTACTGTGTTGAATTATGATATCGTTGTATATAAAATCTAATTATTGTATTTAACAGTATAAATTTCAAGATCTATCTGATTTAGTAGTGTAAAGCACGGTATTATACAAATTTTACCGTCGTCTAACTAGTTTTGGGATTTTTTTGGTAATAGAGCGAGCGTAAGTTGCTTTAATGATGTTATTTAGTATCCAGTTGGTTTGAACGTTTCTCCGTCTCTCACTTGTGCATGAGCCAAAACGAGGAGTTTTGCTAGAGCAATATAAACTCACTTATTAAATACAAAAAGATTCGTTAAAAGTTGGGATCTTGTCAATGGTTCAAATAAGTTTTGTTTTAGACATATTTATTCGGCTATCACATTATTTGCTTTTATCAGAGCATTTGCATTATTCACTACGTACGTGCACTGACCGACGTATAAGTATCAGGCAGATTTTCATAAAATAAAGATTAAGCCCCGACCGCTATTAAAACTAAATTTAAATTAAATGCATTATACAATATCATCATCGGAACCAATTTGACTTAATTTGTCTTTAAAAGTTTCCTCGTATTTATACGCAATGTTATACGATGCGTCGATCGTATACGGCGTCAAATACGTAACCCGAATAATTCAGTCGTTATTTTCCGCTGATCTACGAAGGCTACATTAACGTGTGGAAGAAAATCGGACACGGAAAGGGCTTGAATTATTAGATAGATAGATAGATAGATACTTTATTCTCTAAAAACTAGATACAAGTTTACAGAGAAATTCGAGTTAGCAAATACGTGAAAATGCAAACGATCTTGTAGTATGATCGTTAATTGTCTGCTAAACTTTCATCTATTGTCTAGAATAGCGAAGATTAAGAGCATGTGATATTGTAAAGGACTTTGTCTATTTTGTTTTTCCTTATTGTGCCTGCTTATAAATATAACATACTCGATCCATTAACCAATACAGAAAACAAATTATTATTATTATTACTATTATCATTAATAATTTGATTATTATTATTACAATTAATTTTTTTTATTTTTTATTTATATTATATTTCTCTGTCGACAATCTTCCAGCGATCATAGAACACTTAATAAAACGAAAACATATTTATAACTGTTTCGTTTTTATATTTTCATTTTTTTTTTTTTTACATATTAAGTGTATTGGCATTAAACACTAGTATATGGTTTGAGACAAACATTCGAATAAAGATATTATTTAAACCAATCACGACGTTTTGGTGTACATTTTTGAAAATATTACCCAGTATGCATTAGATTCTGAAACGGAGAATTGGTCATATTCAAGTATACACAAACTGCTTTATTTTAATTTTGATTATGAGGTGTGGAGTTACATTTTGATTTTGGTTAATTTGTTTGATAAGTGATATCAAAATCAAAAATATCCTAGTTTTTAATTTTCATATACATTGTTATTAGCCGAAAAGTGAATTCATTAGAATCTATTAACATCCAAATGTATAAAAATAAATTTATCAAAAGCTTTTTTTCTCTTTGTGTTTACTCTCAGATGTGTGATTTTTATGTCAACCATGAAAACTTCTAAAAATTCAGACAAAATATGTTAAAAGCTTAAATAAAATACATTTAAGTGAAATAGAAGACCACAAATAACATAAAATCTTAAATAAAAACCGTTATTACTTTTTTGATAAAATCAGTAAAAGTAATAATATTAGGTGATTTAAATACCGGTTCAATGTAATGGAACTATCAGTCAATAGTGAAATAAAAATATTATACATGTGTTATTGACTTGGCACGAGGGTGATAATTTATTTTTTCGTGGTTTGACCATTGACCGAAAGGTAACATGTTTATGTTAAGACCTCAACGTGACAAATATAAAGTCCATTAATATTTACCAAAAACCAACTGTCAATAAGAAATGTAATGTACACTATTACGGTCTATTAAATTAATGGAGAAATATCTGTTGATATGTTTATCTAGATTAAGAGAATTTGTTGAAAATAAGTATTTAAATATTATATCATAATTTAAAATACATAGTTAAAATTTTTCCATATAAGCTTAGTAATCAGAAAAGGGAATAGTTTGGAGAAGTTTCCAAATCCAAAACAGGATGATTGATTCTTAAAAAGTACACGCCCCTTTAGTAACACGTGTTGTGTAACATCAAAATATAAACACATGAAATCGTAAATTGTCATATAGGGACAGAAATTGAAAAAGAGACAAACAAATCAAAAACGAATATCAAAGTTTTCACTTCTCGTATAAATGAATCTTTGATGAATAATTGTCTCATTGTCAATATAACCATAATTATCTTTGTCTTCACTGCACTTGAACAATAGCTACGGTAGAGTATTTTTTCTACTCAATTATCAAAAAGTAGGACAAACAAATGATGAAAAATGGAAATTACAAGGGAGATAGAAACGAGCAATAATAAATGAAAAAAGAAGACAAAAAAAAACAGAAGAAAAACATTTGATGTAAACAAAAAACGTGTAGAGAAACCAACAATCATGCTGAAATCAAATTAAAACAATCATGACTGTCTTTAGAAAACAGTTCGAACCCGAAACCGGATATTAAAAAAAATATCTTTGACACGAGACAGTTACCCCGCCACATTATGTATGTGCCTGTCCAAAGTCAGGAGCGTATAGTTCAGTGGTTGGTTCGCCTCTGTCATATTTGGTGGGTTGTTTTTTTTTCGTAAATTGTGTGTTACAACTTAGCCCTTCAGTTTTCTAAATTGAATTGTTTCATATTTTTAATGTCGGGACCTTTTATAGCCGACTATATGGTATAGTTTATATTTAATGGTATAGTTTATATTTATTGTTGAAGGTCTATATTTGCTTACGTACATCCACTTTACTCGAATTTTGGCGGACAGTTTTCTTATTAGCAATTACATTTAATTTTATAATTGAACTAATTTACTACGTCTCCTTATTTATATAATCTTTATTGCAAAATTACACCCATAAGGGTCAAGCAATACAATCAAACAATAATTTTATACAATACAATGCAATACAATGAAATACAATGTAATACAATACATTATCATATACTTAGACTAAATAACATATAATTTTTACCGTATGATAATAGCATTAAATTAAAGTATTTTCCATATTTTTCGAATTGGTGCTTAGCGGGCTGATATGAAAAGTTTATCACATGCTTCGATTGTTATCACATGCCTTTCCGTAACGTTATCACATGGCATTTCGGTGATACTCGGCAAATTCCGGAAAATACACCTCAATGCTACGTTTTCAGTGAAGAACATTACAAAGTAGTGTACAAAACAATTATTTGAATACTGGAAAGTATATTGAGTAAAATAATTAAATTAAATTAAAAAAAAAAAAAAAAAAAAATATTAAATGCATTTTTTAAGTTTTTCTGAAACATAATTTAGAAAGTTACTTTAAAAAAAGTTGACTTTTCCAAACAATGTTTATTATGTATATTGTTGAATTTTTTTTTTGTAGATTCGTCCATATTAAAATGTGTTTTTTTTCTCTGTTGAGGCATATTATAGAAAGATTTCATATTGAATGTATTAAATTTTGGGTCCGACGTCCGTGAACTTTTACTCTTTCAACTTCTTTTCGGGAACCACGTAAAAGGATCAATATATGAATCTGTTATTTATCTCTACTGTTGAAGCATATGATAAAAAGATCATAACATGTCATTTTTCATATCGCATGTATTATCAGCCCTCGGTCAATATCAGCCCTCGAGTCATGCGGCTCTTGGGCTGATATTGAACCTAGGGCTGATAATACATGCGATATGAAAAATGCCATGTAATAATCTGATAATATATAGAATAATAGAATATAAGAGTTCAATTATGAATGTATGTAAAAAACACCATCATAACCTTGTCTGACATGGGTCTCACTCCCTCAGTTCTAGAGACTGTTTAATGAAGACTCCAATATGACAAACAAGTTCAGGGCATGGGTTTAGAATGTGTTTCAGTTTATTGAATGCATCAAGATGTTGAAATAATGGTACATAGTCTTTTAGATAAGCAAAAAGATTAGAACACAAAGATATGTTAATGTCGCAAAACAAAAAGAAATGAAATTCATCATCTAGGACTCCACTTTTTTACATAATCTTTGTGCTCTTGGAATGTTTCTGTACCTTCCTAATTCAATGCCTAGGGAATGATCACTTAGTCTAAATTTTGAAAGTAACTGCCTATGTATAAAATTATTGCAATCTAAATATTCCTCAGACTGACAATTATTTTTTAATTTTCCATAAAGATGAAGTTTGGATGAGGAGTCCATTTTTGAAAGTTTATTTAAAGTATTTTTTTCATATTCCTTTGAAACACACTTTTTTATATTACATTTTAACACGTTTTTTGATTGTTTAAAAGGTACATTTATATAAGAATAATTTTCTGGGTTTATTTTTTTTTTCTCTTTAAAAAATTTATCTGCAAATGAGTACCAAGAATAAATTCCTTCTGAATGTAAATTTATGTTTGTTTGTAGAGATTCTTTAACCAGGGGATTAATATCATTACAATTTATTCTATAAAAATACATGAGTGTTTGAGTTTTTATATAGGAGTCCAAAGTAAATCTACCTAATTCTGATCTAGCACCTATGTTAGTGGCTGTCTTTTTCAGTCCTAATACTGCTTTACAAAATTTATATGAACCTTCTCAAAGGGATATTTTTCTGCTAATGCAAGAGTATCAAAAAATGTATTATTTACTGCAGCTCTATTAGATGCCCTAAAAGCTGACTGAAAATTATCCATAAACCAAATTTCAGAGTTGTATGTCAAATAGGTCTTATATTAGTATCAAATAATTTTTACAGAATATTTAAGCAAAGAAATTTTAAAAGGCCACCATGTATGAACAGTAAGAAGATGAGCGACTAAAAAAACATTGTTCGGTCAAAGATTACCACGGATAAGACAAAACTGCAGTGAAATGTGAACGCGGGTTCTATTGATCTTCTAATGTCGGAGCCATCTTTTATTTTAATCGTGTAAAAGAATTTTTGAAATGTACAATGTTCTTGTGAGCACTGGGTATTTTACCAGAAAGGTTCTGTAGATAATTTTATAATATTTATATGTATATACATGTATATTAAAAGATTATTAATAAAGAAATAAAGCGCAAAACATGTATTGTTCATTCTGATAAAAATATAAAGATAAAAATATTTTCTTATAATTTTGAGAATGACTTAACCTAAAGAAATATAAGTTTTTTTAATTAGTATATTCATGGTGGTTTTTTTTTATAAATTTCTGGAATATTGTGTTATTTATGTATACTTAGCACGAATTATTTCAAGAACTATCATATATATCCGACATAAAATGCCTGATGTGTGATAATAATATATTTCTAATATCTAGAAATTTTGGGAGTTGGATCAGACAGAAAAACTTGATTTTTAATTTATATTGTAAATTTACATATTTTAATCCAGATTTATAAAGTTTTTGAACGTGTTGTTCAAATACTGATAAACGGACTTAATAGCCCTTAATATTCGATGGTATTCTTTAAGCCTATTGGCTGTGTAAATTATATGTTGTATTTCACCTGTGCAGGTAAAACATCAAAGGGGTTAATCACCTGAGATACTTCAGTCAAACTGAAAGACTGTCAGAGGTGATCCGTTACTTGTATCGAAAAATTCAAAGGAAAATAAAACGTCTTAATTACTAGAGGGCGTGTTTGTTAACCCGGCGAACGGGCTAATAAGAATTTAAAAGCAAATTAATTGAATTTTATACGTCGACTGTATATTTTTGTATATTTAATTTACTGTTTAAAAAGTAAAATAGTCTTCAGATCATAATGTTCAAGTCATACAGTTCAAATTTTGAAAATTATAGAGTTGAAATTATGAATATGCCTCATGTTTCTCTAGTTATTTAAATTTTTACGACAGTTTAAATATACTGTTATCAATAAAAGAAATATTAACCTGTAATTTGTTTTTCTATATTCAATCATCTCGATACCTTTCATGTCGAGGAAATTTTAACCTGATTATGAATTGATGACGCTACAGACATTTTAATATTGAAAAATGTATATTGTTACTTTGTTAGTTATAATTATATTTTTGTTAATATATACCATTAGGATAAAGTATTTAAAAGAAAATACATTACTGAAATAGTTTTCAAGTGACAAATGTAAGAATAATTATGGATATTTTTAATTTTAATTAAAGAAATGATTCTTGTAAATTAATAAATTTGTATGAGTCATTTATTTTACGCGAAATTCGCGAGAAGAAATAACGCGTAATCTATAAAACATTTTTAAATTATATCAAACGCAAATATACATACATTTGTACATTTCGAAATTTTGAAAACTAACCTGAGTATAACATCTTAACATGGCTTTTTTAAATTGTTAAAATACCAAGTTTTGATTTCCTTTACAATTAAACTTATTAAGTTTATCTGATTTATACATTTGTATCTTATAAACTTGACCAACATCTTAAAATTAAGTAGACCAGACCGACCGTATGCATATTTTGAAAAAGTACGCATATGGTTTAGACCTACGCGTACGGTCCAAATACTGATATGGTGTGGTACATGTATATTCTGCCCGCACACTCAGCATGGTCTAATTAAGGTGGTCAGGATCTTGATACGTTTGGATTTTTTGTTTTTAATTTTGACTCATCTGCCGGAAAACTGGGTCTAAGCCCGTCGAATCAAAAGCAAAAAAAGCACAGAAAGATTATTTGTTCTTATTTCAAATAAATACGCTTTTAATTGCAATATATATATATATATCTTACCTAATATTGACAGTATCAACCAAAAATTATCACTGAACACCATGCCAACAACAATTGGTATAATCCAAGTTTTCTGTTGAAAAAAAAGACGAGATTAATTTTAGAGTCTCATAAAACAATCAACACGAAATCATGCATAAAATGGAATGAAAAAAGATACATTTTAACAAATAATAAAGTACCAACCTTTCAATATGCATATCAAGTTCTGCAAAGATAGGATAACAAAAATGAATTAAAGCAAGAAAGTGTCCTAACTATAAAAACAGTGAACTTCTAACAAAAATACTTTTTTTGTTGCAGGTCTAGAGTCATCACATTTATTAGACAAAGCCTTCCCCCGATATGGACGACTACCTAAAGGAGTAAGCTATGTGTACGATACCGAGGCTCACGTGCATGCGTATGAGTTTTTGAAGGACGTCACGTACATAACGATGGATTCGTCTGAAATTCTGAAACAGTGCAGATTCTTTCCGAATGAATTTTCAGTGTTTTTTATCATTAAACATAGCCGGACGTACACGGGGAAAGAATGTGTTTTAGTAGTTGGAGACAACGATTCAAATATCATGTCTATAGAAATTAGCAGAAGAAACATATTTTTCATATACAAAAGTAAAAAAGTGAAATTTAAAAATGAGTTTCTACGTGACAACAAATGGCACACTTTAGGATTCAGTGTTGGGGGAACTCATGTCACTATGACAACCGATTGTATTAATACAAAACATAAACGGTTAAAGAGAATGTTTCCGGATAACGTCGATGCAGTGCACAAAACAGTAACGATAGCTAGTTGTGATAAAAACAATGGAGTGTTTCAGGTGAGTAGATATCTTTTCAAAACAAAGTTTAAAATTGAAAATGGAAATGGGGAATGTGTCAAAGAACCAACAACCCGACCAAAGAGCCAACAGCCGAAAACCACCAATAGGTCTTCAATACAGCGCGAAAATCCCACACCCGGAGGCGTGCTTCAGCTTGCCCCTAAACAAAAATATGTACTAAACTCCTAAATATATAATTTAACTAAAGTTAAAGACCGAAGGCACATGACTTGGAACAGGCACAAAGATGCGGCGGGGTTAAACATGGTTTTTTTTAGATGTCAACACTCGCCTATAAATCTAGGAAAACAAACGCACAACAATACGCACTGTTACATATAATGTAACATCGTATATCTTTCTTTTTTTTTCGTCCTGAACATGCATGAACATTTTGCCACAGGAGTCAACAATTAATTTTATTACAAAAAGCAGCAAGACGTCTCGGGTTATTTTTTCAAACAATAGTTACAGTATACTACATGCATGCTGATACTGATGTTTATTTAACGGGCGTTTAAAAATACCATTGAATAATCCATTATCAAAATTGTTATTTTATATGTATAAGATAGCGACCATATTTGACAGTAAAACCTCGTCTAACCAAACTAAATAAGCCACTGTGATCTACAATGTAACGACCAATTTAACGGAATTATACAATCAATCTGCCGTTCGTATGAAAAAATACAACAGTTTTTCATTGGGAATAAAAAGAGATATTGGGTTGTTTCTGCTTTTTTGTCAGGTATTGTATCTTTGACACTTTTCACATTTCGATTCTAGTTTTTTTCAGTAGAAATTCAATACACTAATGATAATAAATGACATAGAAGGTCAGCATCTATATATAGGTCATAGTACGGCCTTCTATAGTGAGCTAACCCGTACCGCATAGCAATCTATTAATAGTTATCAAAGGTACCAGGATTATAATTTAGTACGCCAGACGCGCGTTTCGTTTACAGAGGACTCATCCGTGACGCTCATATCAAAATATTAAAGGTCTCGAAATGTGGATTAATTAAAACAAGAAAACTAATTTATGAACAGAACAATCATCGAAAAAAAAATTAAAATATAATATACAGCAACAAACGATAACCACTAATCGCATAGAAAACGTCAAAGATCTTAAAATGTTAAACGTAAAAAAATTCAAACGAGAAAAAACAAACTGCCTGATTTATTTTAAAAAAGAATCTAAGAAAAACCAAATGTTACATACAGCAACACACGACAACTACTGAATAACATGCTCCTTACTAAGGAAAGGCATACACATACCGAATGTGGAGGGGTTCAATATGTTTACAGGAGCGTAGCTTGTCTAGCATGCTCCTGGCTTAGGAAAGACATGCACATACCGAATGTAGCTGGGTTCAACATGTTTGCAACAGCGTACCTCATCTCGTTTGTACAGCAAGATGAATTCTTAAATTTGATGTCTATATGGCAAACTATGAAAACTCTGATTTACGCATGTCTGTTGTTCGGTTGTTGTCGTTTTTGGTGTGATTCATCACGTGTTCCTCTTTTCTCGTTTCTATATATAGAAAAGACAGTTGGTTTTCCTGTTTGAATTGTTCTACACCAGTCATTATGGGGCCTATTATATCTTGCAGTGCGATCCGTGTTGAAGGTCGTACTTTGACATATATACATGTATATAGTGGTTTACTATTTACACATTGTAATTTGGATGAAGATTCTGATTAGCCGTTATACCACATCTTCTTATTCATATGTCAGTGAAAATTGTGTATCGTTCAAGAACGGCTGTATATATATGTAGCAGGATTTCCAAATTTGATTTAATTCAATTATAAACAAATTTCACCACGTTCACGTTGATAAATATATATGAAGGCAATATACTTTAAAAATGTCAATACTACAAATCAATGTATCCTCCAGGTTGTGGTTTGCGGTTAAAACCAATGCATTTAAACCTATTATAAATGTCAGCGCTCCTCATGGCTAGACCGTCAACGTGGTTTATAACAGTCTGGCCACAACATGTTGTGGTATACAAAGGAAATCTTCAGTTGAAGTCATTCTTTATATCTTTGTGGATTTGTACTTTTTGCATATTTAAGGCAATACCACATTCCTTTTATTCGTAGTTGAGAAATTCATCTACGTCTGGCGAGATTTAAACATTTTCATACCGCTGACTATATATATGCGGAATGAGTTTTACTTATTGTTGAAGGCCATAAAGTGACATACAGTTGTTATTTTCTTTGTCACATTGGTCTTTGGTGAAGATCTTGTTTCATTTGTTATTATATAGATATAAGAAGATTTGGTATGAGTGCCAATGACCAACTCTCCATTCAAGTCACTATTTGTAAAAGTAAACCAGTATAGGTAAAAGTACGGCCTTGAAACCTGAGCTTTGGCTCACACCGAAAAGCAAGCTATTTTAGGGCCTCAAAGATGACTAGTGTAAAACCCTTCAAACAGAAAACCAACGGTCTTATCTATATAAAAACGAGAAACACTTAGAATCATATTCAAAACAGTGTAGCTGTGGCCATTGATTGACAACCTTAAATTATCCCATTGACTGGGGCAGATTATGTGAACGTTTGTCTGTAACAACCGCTGCTCACTATGTACTTGTTAAAGGCACTTAAACTGTGGGGTCACAAAAGGTTCTCAACACCTAAATAAAGAAATAAGAAAAACTAAGCAGGAATAATACGATGTTTTGATTTATATCAATAATATAAATCAAAACATAAAGTTATTCCTGATTAATTTTTCGAACTATTTTAATATTAAAGGCGTTAAGAACCTTTGGTGACCCCACAGTTAAAATTCGATAATAGGTAAGTAGTGAGCAGTTGTCGTTACAGACACACGTTCACCTAATCTTCCCCAGTCAATGGGATAATTTAAGGTTGTCAATCAATGGCCACAGCTACACTGTTTTGAATATGATTCTATGAACTACATCCACAAACTACTGAACATCAGATTCCTGACTTAGGACAAGTTCAAACATGTACAGCGGTTATAAACGTTTTAATAGGTACCAATCTTCACCCTTATCTTTTTATTATCTTCTTATTTTTATATTTGTAATTATATAGGGCCAGTTACGTGATATCATATTTACTCCAGGGATTGACGCAACAACCAGAGCCTGTCCATCTAGGGTACCGAGACACACCCACATGAATAATAAATTACCTATATTTCCAGGTAAATGGTTTATTACAGTAATTTTTAAAATTGAAGATAAACACTATGAGAAATCTTTTCTTAATACAGTGAAGCCTGGCTAAACCGAATCCTGCATAAATCAAAAACATGTATATAAAACCAAACATGTTATTAAGCAACGTCATATCAAATTGTATGTGTTGTGGACCATATAAAACAGAACATTGACCAAAACCAAACAAAATATTAAGTCTCGAAGAGGTCCAGTTTAAACAGATTTTTCTGTACAATATTTCTCTTGAAAAACATATGTCAAATGCTTAATTAAACCTAAAAATCCAGTGGCTTATATTTCATGCATGCAATTTTGATAATCATTGGATGCGTATTTGGTAAGTTGAAATAAAACCTGAAAGTCCAGTGGCAAGTTTTTCATGCATGCAATTTTGATAAGCATTGGATGCGCATTTGGTAAGTTGTAATACAATATGAAAGTCCAGTGGCGAGTATTTCATGCATGCAATTTTGATAATCATTGGATGCACATTTGGTAAGTTGTAATACAACCTGAAAGTCCAGTGGCGAGTATTTCATGCATGCAATTTTGATAATCATTGGATGCGCATTTGGTAAGTTGTAATAAAACCTGAAAGTCCAGTGGCATACATGTAATCCTGATGCTAAGCATTGTATGCGTGTTTTGTAAGTTTTAATAATTAAAAAAAGAAAAAACGATTAGGAAGTCGGATAACAAAGCATGGAATTTGACATAGTCTGAGATATAAAAGTTTAGTTCGAAAAAGAGCAGGCTTATGCCGCTACAAGGCAGCAAAGTGGAAAGGGACAATAAAAGTTGAAATAACTTGTTTCTCACTTGTTTCCCACCCAATCCACTATATAAAATAAAAATGTTTAAAATATTTAATTTTCGTATCTCAAATATTTACAGACACTTACGGATCGGACTCTCCAGGACCTCAATGGGAAGATTGTACCTGGATGGACGTCGGCAACATCGCTTATGACCTCTACGCTAAATCTCTAAAGGTGTGTGTCAATGGAATCTGGAAACACGTGACGGTGGACGTCAAAGGTGACAAATATACATATATAGAATTATACCGTTTGTTTTCCCGTTTGAATGGTTTTACACACTGCTCCGTGTTGAAGACCGTACCTTCACCTATAATGGTTTACTTTTATAAATTGTTACTTGTGGAGAGTTGTCTCATTGGCACTCATACCACATCTGCCTATATATATTGACACATCTGTATCACCTCTACTATCGTTCACTAAAATATCGTCATTTGAGCTTTATGGACCTGCAATAGGTTGTAATCAGTTAGGTTGGATTGGTCGGTCAGACATCTCTCTGCTTGACCAGGATTCGTTACTATCAGAGCTCTCTCTGCCTCTACATCAAACCCTACCACTCACCCACGTGTTCTAGAAGATTTGTTGCTGATTTATGAATTTTGGGGGAAATAAGTTTAATGCTTGAAAAATAATGAAATTAACAGATATTGATTGGATTCGGAATCTTATGACGATGACAAAGCAACTTTTGGTTTTATTTTCTTTTTTTTTCCTACACAGCACCTAACAATACAGGGAGATAACTCTGTAAAATCAGCTAGACGTTTTAATCACATGTTATTGTTAAGGAAATATAAATCTTCACAATGATCAAAATCAGTGTTGGTCAAACAGCTATATCCAATGATTTTTTTCTAAGAAAGTGTGGTTCAAGTTTTTTGAAATTTTTATATTTTTGTCAAAGGATTTAAGTAAATATTTTGTCAAAATATTATGAAAATTAAACGATCCAAATTTTAGTCAAGGTGTATGGTACCACCTTAAAAGAAAGTCTTACCAATATTATTATAGTTTTTAGAAATACAAGTACACACCCGTGATATCGCGGGTCCGTGACTGAATTAAAGTATATAACTATGCCTAAGCCTTATTTTAGTAATTGGTATTGTCATCTGATAAAGTTATGTCGGTCTTAGATACACAGTTTTCTCTGCTTTCAAATCTTTCTGTTTGAACCCGTCGACCTGGAACTTATCAATTATTGGAAATATTAATTATTCGGAAAACAAAAGGTCCAGGCTATCCAGGAATAGGGTATTTTTTAATCAACAGCATTGTCCTATATTAGTTATCTTAGAAAGTCTTGCTGATTGCTGAATAAAGCTACAATAGGGAACAATTTGACAATGATTGAATTTAGTAGTGTCAGCCCTTTGATTATGACCCGTGTATATAGCAAAATCCTAAATACACCGTTTGGTGGTGTGCCTGTCAAATGCGGAACGTACAGATAAGGTAAAAGCTAACAGGTGAATATACTATTGGTATCGGTATCGGATTAGACCCGGAACTTGTTAATTATTGGCAATATTAATTATGTGGGAAACAAAAGCGTCTGGAGTGGTGTAATTTTTAATCTACACCATTGTCCTATATTAGTTATATATAGAGTTGAATTCTTTGATTTGTCGTTTTTACCCGATGACGGCTGACAAATTTGACCTCGTAATTTTAGTATTATAGATGTTAATGTTGGTTCTTTTAAATTTTTCTCCATTTGTAGCCTAGAACAATTAGTCAACCTTTTTTTAATAATCGAGTGACACGAGTCATTCGAAAAATAAATAAGCTTTTAAGCAACCGTGACTGTACATGGAAAAAATGACTAAATACATCTCGCTAATAAGTTGATCTCTACTGTTGTTGTTTATTTACTTGTAATATACTCTCAAAGCATGGATGATATGTGTGAAAAGCTGTCCAGCACTAGAAAAAAAAACAGAATTGAAAGAAAAAAAACATGAACTATGGACGTTTTAAAACAAAATGTGCAGTCCTTGCTGTGATTATAAACTTTGACTTCAACCTTTCATTATGCTATAAGTTACTTTTTGTATTTGAAAACATTATAAAAAAAAAAGTATTGCAAGTATTGTTTTTATAAATCGTTGAAATTTTCTTCCACAGCCGATATTCCTAGAAAGCTAGACTATCTTGAACTCTATCAAGAAATAAAAACTCCTGGGCCCGGGATAGACGTCCATGTTTTTACTATCGATGGAGAGGGAATGTTCGCCGTCTTTGCAAATACGAGGAAGAAACTTGACGATGTATCGGGTTTATATAAATGGAAAAACAAAAAGTTTATGTTATACCAAAAACTTTCAACATACGGAGCACAGAGCTGGACTCATTTCAAGATACAAAACGGGGTGAGTTTTATTTTATTTTTTTTTATTTTTTGAATTCATGTACATGTACACACGTTCTTTTTCAATCTGATTGGTGAAAATTATTATAGAAATACATGTTTACATGTTTCCCCATTTCCATTCTCAATTTTATTACATTGAAAAAAACAAGAGATTTTGATGTATTGGCCTTTGATAGTTTTTTTAAAAGATTTAATATCTAATGACCAAAAGTAAAAGGCTAAAACACAAAAAAAGACCATTTGTATTGCTGTTTTTCGTCTCAAAGTCACCACTAGGAACACAACTCTAACATCACTGCAAATTCTAGATGGCCACTAGCACCCGAATTACCAACTTCCAAGCTAGGTCCGAAGCTCCTTATAAACTCGGCAATCATTTTTTTTTTTTTATCTTTTGTTAGAAACTTTATATTCTTGTAGCTGTGTTCTTCAACGCTCAGTTGTAGTGTTATCGACATCAAGCAAAACAATTCGGCAACTTCCGATGCAAATCAATCGGTTCTCCGAACATTCCCGATGTCGTTGCCATAACTTACAACGGAAAAAAACGAACAAACACTTTCTGATTCTTTTCATGTTCTTAAACGTTAGTTGCTCTCGTCACGATAAAAATGTTTAGCGCTGACGCGGTCGACGTTTAAAAAATCAAACAATCAAGTACATCGAAATTAAAAAAAAAAAATAGAATTAAGAAATACCTACAACGTTTATTTCATTTTCAGTTTTTCCTTGCAGTTGCAAATTATGGCCTGAATGACCAGCCGCAAAGTAATTCCACCATTTATAAATGGCATCGTGGGAGAAAAAGGTTTAAAGTTTTCCAGACCATTCCAACATGGACTGCAAGAGATTTTGAATATTTTAAAATAGATGGAAGGGACTTTTTGGCTGTTGCTAATCATGCAAAAGGTAATATATAACCAATATTATAGATTTTTTTTCATATTACCGAATGCGGTTTATATGATTTTACGACAAGTGACCTAACCTGTGGTTAGACTCCGGAGTTAGACAGCCTCTGGCCTTTGTTAGTCTTGTATTATTTTAATTTTAATTTTAGTTTCTTGTGTACAATTTGGAAATTAGTATGGCGTTCATTATCACTGAACTAGTATATATAGTTGTTTAGGGGCCAGTTGAAGAACGCCTCCGGGTGCGGGAATTTCTCGCTACATTGAAGACCTGTTGGTGACCTTCTGCTGTTGTTTTTTCTATGGTCGGGTTGTTGTCTCTTTGGCACATTCCCCATTTCCATTCTCAATTTTATCCTAGCACTCGGTCGAATGAGAGCAATCAAACGAAGTATACCAAAATCTTTACAATTTGGAGAAAACTTTTTCTGATCATTTTGTCGTATAATGCAAACATATAACAGTTAATTTCCCCCTACAATGGTGCTGATTTAAAGCTTGATTTTTACTTTTTTCAACGTTGCCCTTGGTTGACCGAGTACCAGATGTCCTACCAGAGAGAAAGTAACCTGTCGAAAAAATATGAACTACGGACTCTCTTTACAATTTGGAGAGAACTTTTTCTGATCATTTTGTCGTATAATGCAAACATATAACAGTTAATTTCCACCTACAATGGTGCTGATTGAAAGCTTGATTTTTACTTTTTTCAACGTTGCCCTTGGTTGACCGAGTACCAGGATGTCCTACCAGAGAGAAAGAAACCTGTCGAAAAAATATGAACTACGGACTCTCTTTACAATTTGGAGAGAACTTTTTCTGATCATTTTGTCGTATAATGCAAACATATAACAGTTAATTCCCCCTACAATGGTGCTGATTGAAAGCTTTTTTTCCTTAATTTTTTTACGTTGCCCTTGGTTGACCGAGTACCAGGATGTCCTACCAGAGAGAAAGTAACCTGTCGAAAAAATATGAACTACGGAGTCGGTAATATGAAAATAGCCTATTGGTTTGTTTAATCTTATTTCTAACTCAATATTGTGTACTCGATTGGACTTTAAGGGTAAATGTATACCTTGTGAATCAAACACCTCGACTAACATTAATTTCTATGTGTTTCTTTATTTTAAATTGGCTGAAGTTATAGGCGAGGTTTGAGATATCAAAAAAACATGTTTAACAACGCCACATTTTTGCGCCTGTCCAAAGTTAGGAGGATCTAACCTTTGTTAGTCTTGTCTGGTTTTTTTTTTTAGTTCATTTATATTTTTGGAGTTTAGTGTGACGTCAATTTTCAGTGAACTAGTACACAGTTTTGTTTAGGAGCCAGCTAAGGATTACGCAATTTTCTCGCTACGTTGAAGACTTATTAGTGGCCCCCGGCTGTTATCTGCTCTTTGGTCGGTTTGTTGTCTGTTTGATATATTCCCTTTTGTAATAATACTCACGATTAAAGTGGTGATTAGACGGAAAATGGATGAGAGCATCAGTCCTCCTTTAAATTTATCAAAATTGCCATTGATAAGTGGCGCCTTTTTTATGTATATTCCGAGAGGATTTTTAGTTAATGCGAGATTTTTGCACGAATTAAGACTGGATTCTCGAGACGTTTTCAGTGACTTTGTTCTGATGGTGGTATCGCTTATCAATGCTGCCTAAAATAGTTTGCCATAGATATCTTATTTTTCTTACACAAACGGTGAAGCTGGTTAAAAATTCGTTTGGTTTAACAACCATTGGCAAATATTTCATGCACATTTTTAACGAGTAAAATTTACCATTTCGTATGATTTGGGTTTTTTTTGTATATTTTTTTATGCTGTTTAAAGACAGTTATGGAAACTTTCTCCTGTAAATACTAATGAACTTGTGATGCAGACAGATTATCAAACTTTTTACATTTTTGCTGTACAAGTATTAAAATTAGTACTAAATTCTGACTTAAAGAAAGATAACTCTAGTCATCAGCTAAATATTCTAATGATGATTGTGACCAAGTTTGGTTTAATTTGGCCCAGTAGTTTCAGAGGAGAAGATTTTTGTAAAAGTTAACGACGACGGACGACGGATGCAAGGTGATCGGGCCACGTGAGCTAAAAAGAACAACTATAAGCATACCACAACAAACCGTCTGATACAATAAACAATGTTTTTGGTCCTCAATGCCCTTCAACTTCGTACTTTTTTTATTCGATCGTCACTGATGAGTCTTTTGTAGACGAAACGCGCGTCTGTCGCAAATACGATACTGCAATTCTGGTATCTATGATGAGTTTATTTCTACAATATACCTCTAGCTAAAATCGACCAGAGTCTTGGCAAATGGAAACCAATTTATATGTAGGTTAAACAGATCACTATAACGAATTACGAATAAATATTTACTGCAATTCAGATGCCTTCATTTGATGCAAAAGTTTGAAAAGTAACAGACCTATCATTTGATTTGTATGGGGGCTAGGATGAAAAAAATTCGTCCTGCATTTTTTTTTTTAAAGATGTATCTCTGTCTTGCCTTTTGATTTTTCACTCTATTTGGTCCTTCCTATTAGTTTATACGGCTTTTTTTATATGATTTTTTTTAAAATTTTGTTAAATTGAAATTCCTGTCCTGTCTATTTTTCCAATTCCAACCTTACATCAAACAAGATAAGAGGCTGTCACTCAGAGCAACAGCAAACTGGATTTATTAATATTTATTCGTGTTCTGGCATTTTTCAATATCACAAGAACCAAACTGAGGTGATATTCATCAATATCAAACTTGACCTCCATTTTGTCACCAGTAACAACATATGAAAATTTTAAAAGCTTTGGTTGAACGGTTTATGAGTTAATGCAATGACAGGACTGGAAACGCCATTTTTCAATCTTTCAAGAACCATAACTCCAGAACCCTAAAAGTCAAAATCGTCATTATTGAACTTGACCTCCATTCTGTTGTCAGTAACAACATATTAAAATTTGAAAAGCTTTGGTTGAACGGTTCATGAGTAAAATGCATTGACAACATTTGGCTGCCGCCCGCCCGGCCACCAGACCGTCCACCGTTCATCCCCAAATCATAAACCGAAATCCGGTTAATAAAAATCAAATGGTACAAATGGTAGCTCCTAGAATACAGAAATATTTTTTATCTTATTTATAGGTTCAAGCCAAGATGTTGAGTCTGTTATTTACAAATGGAACCCATCATCACAATTATTTGAAGAATTTCAATCGATAATGACTACTGGTGCTTATGACTGGACTTATTTTACTGTGGAAGGATATCATTTTCTTGCCTTAGCACAGGCTTTTAATGGGATTACTACGCTATTTGAATCCAGAATTTATGTCTTTCAGAAGAATGGCTTTTACCTTTTTCAAACAATGGAGGTGAGAAAAATCTATTATATATTTACAATATCATAAATATATTAACAAAACGAGAATTCTTTAAGTACCGCTCCTCGAGACCGACCTATTAGACAGTCGTCATCAACTGAGAAATATATGGAGAGAAAAAACGATTGCACCTTGTATTTTCTCACTTTTATGGTTACGTATTTGTCAAAACCAAATAATGGGCATTATTAACATGGGAGATAAATAGTAACAGCCGCCCATACGCGCATCTCTGAATCGGAATGGGGAATTAACATTCGATACTTCGTGAAAGGAGCGTGACGTGATCTGTGTGTGATCTCTGCACGTTAAATAACGCAAAAAACAATGAGGATTTTAGCTCTTCTGCGGCAAAGTAAAATTCCTGGTGCCCTATCAATCAAAACTTCATTTTCCATTGTAAGTTATGATTATCATCCTTTATCTCGATCGACCCACTTTGTACAACATACATTTGCCACTGGACATGAACATATTTGCCACTACTAGGCTTGTATATATTTGTCACTGGACGTGAATATATGTGCCAATAGACTTGAATATATTTTCCCGTAAACGTGAGTATACTTGCCACTGGACAAATCAATCAATAAAACGAAACAAAATACATTAACGATACCAATATCAGTGCACGTAATGTGCGTTTCGACAATTTATGTCTCTTCATTGTTGCCAAAACAATTGAAAATTCAAAATCTGTCACAGAGCTTTGTTATAAACTATAGAAAAAAGGTTGACTCGAATGATTTCAAATTTAAGGGATAACTGCATTGTATTATACGCTCCGAGTGCATCAATCGGTGATTTGGTGGTCCCAAATTAAGTTTAATGGCAAAAAATATTAAAAATACAATATTGTTATCTCCATTCTATAATGAAACTGATAGAAAACAACGTTAAAAGATACATTTTAAATTTCATGCGTCATCTGCGCTTACGCGTACGTTTTCATAGCATCAATTGTGAATTAATGCCATGAAAATTAGTGACGTTTTCCAATCAAAATGAACGTTACAAACGAATTTTCATTAGAATTTGTATGAACGGAGCGATGATATCTGGATTTTTATTTTTTTTTCTATATTCATATATAAATCACTTAGCAGACAAATTGTGTTAATATACTAATTGAGATTTTTTTTACTATTTCTGGCTCAAAGTTTATAATGGAGTTATCCAATCAAAATCAACGTTACAATTAAACAACTTGTTTTAACGGGGCGATAAAACTTGGATTTTTATTTGCTTCTATAGTCTTATATAATTTACATTGCAGACAAATGGTGCTACTGATTGGGAATTTTTTACTATTTCTGGCTCAGCGTTTCTTATAGTGGCCAATGCATATAACTACGGACCTCAGAATTTCAAAAACAAAAATACCTACCTCACAAACTCTGTCCTTTACAGACTCAACATCGATAAAAAGGGATTTGAAAGATTCCAAGTGTTTAGCACTTACAGGTAATTATATTTACAGATTGCATGTGAAGCACGATGTGTGACCTTTCTCGGGCACTTGAGTTTGCCCTGTTATTGTTGGGGTTATACCACTTTATATTTTTTGCGAACCTTATAAATCGGGCCCTCTTTTTTCAATTATTATTTGATTTTTCGTATCGTCCTGTATACGTACATGTAACACTTGTCGTTATATATATATATGCAAATGCTCATTTTGTTTGTACAGCAATATTTACAAAATATATATATATTTAATCAATAAAATTGTCCATCAAGATAACGGTCAAAAAACATATTATAAAATTGAGAAAGGAAATGGGGAATGTGTCAAAGCGACAACAACCCGACCATAGAGCAGACAACAGCCGAAGGCCACCAATGGGTCTTCAATGTAGCGAGAATTCCCGCACCCGTAGGTGTCCTTCAGCTGGCCCCTATTTATATTATAGTTCACACAATGTGCAGCATATACAGTATATCATATAAAGAAAGATGTGGAGAGAGAAAATCACCTATATTATCATTTTTTATTCACAAATAATACAAATCATCAGCGAAAGTTGTGGACAGTTTGATTATCTCCCTTTGGACAGTAATCTGTGCAAAGTTGAGGGATGATACGGGGTGCTAATTTCTTAAACTTTGTACCCACTCACCCTTCTACCAAGATTCCATTTTGTTTATACCAAATCCCCAAGTGTTTACTACCATATCCAACATCCCCGCCCATTTACCCCATAAATCCCACCTCCCAGAAGCTTTTCATATGACATGTCAGACTACGTATATACAATAATTTAGTTTTGTTTCTTTCTAAGTCCAGTTGAGTGTTAATTCTTTTCTATTGATGATAATTCGTACCTGATTATTTATATTTTTTAGTGCTGTTTATTATGAATTCTTCTCCAATGATAACAATTCGTACCTGATTATTTTGTTTATTTTTCAGTGCTGTTGATTGGGAATTCTTCTCCATTGGTGACAATTCGTACCTGATTATTTTGTTACTTTTTCGGTGCTGTTGTTTTCGAACTCTTCAACATTGATGACAATTCGTACCTGATTATTTTATTTTCAATACTGTTGATTGGGAATTCTTCTGCATTGATGACAATTCGTACCTAATTGTTTTGTTTCTTTTTCAGTACTGTTGATTGTAAATTATTCTCCATTGATGACAATTCGTACCTGATTATTTTGTTTCTTTTTCAGTGCTGTTTACTTGTGAATTGTTCTCCATTGATGACAATTCGTACCTGATTATTTTGTTTGTTTTTCAATGCTGTTGATTGTGAATTCTTCACGATTGATGACAATTCGTTACTGATTATTTTGTTTCTTTTTCAGCGCTGTTGATTGGGAGTTCTTCTCCATCGATGACAATTCGTACCTGATTGTATCTAATGCTCAAAATGGCGGGAATGAAGAGGAACAGTTAACTACAATATACCGGTGGCAAGGAATGGACAAATTCGTTCCCGTTCATAAAATGTCGACGCTTCCAAATACTGACTGGGAAGTGTTTCATGAAGGAAACGATCTGTATTTTATTTATGCAAATGCAAAGGGTCGGACTTCACAAGTGCTTAAAGCCAGATTTTATCCAACGTGATTCATGTTCCAAATCGGAACTATTCGGAATGTTCGTAAACGGTAGAATCGATCGGATTCGTTATATCTTGTTCTCTATAAACAATAGCTTTACAAACATACGGGGTCGACCTTTCTCTTTCTTCACGAATCACACAAACTGTAACTATCGACCTGTTCTGGGTAACCTGATCTATACAAACACTCTGACAATTTGTATAGGAGTAGAGGGCCAACGTCCCGGACTGTTGATCGCCGATGAAGTTTTAAATCTAAAGTTTTACATAAATATTATAGAATTATAGTAGAAAATTGTCCGCACGGCGGTATACATTCGAGTTACACTATAGGAAGTATACCCCGTTAATCCTGGAATGGTGTTGCTAATCTCTGGTATTTTATGAACCAGTTTTATGATTTGGGTGTATGAATAAATGAAATG
Source organism: Mytilus edulis (assembly GCA_019925275.1). Taxonomy (NCBI): domain Eukaryota; kingdom Metazoa; phylum Mollusca; class Bivalvia; order Mytilida; family Mytilidae; genus Mytilus; species Mytilus edulis. The sequence continues at coordinate 8,543,923 of CM034358.1, read as the reverse complement.
TTAGATTGTAGACAGCTGTACATATTTGATATTATTTATTTTAGGAACAGATGCAACATTTCTATCAGCATACGTACTTAAGCACGTGGGCGCCAATGTAAACTGAATAAGATACACATTAAACCAACAAGTTTAAGTTTTAGTAAAAGTGCGATAAAAAAAATACAATTGAAAATTCGCTACCAGATTGCAGATGTCATGCCATTGATACGTATTCTATGCGAATTGTTCCATAAGTCTTGAATTAGTGTCTTTTGTCCGAGGTTGTGAAAAGGATATTCTGTAGGCCAAGTTTTCATGTCCAACATTTTTATATAACTCGAAAACTCGCTAATCACACACCCTTACAAAAAGTAAATAAGAAACCTTGTAGTCAGTTTGAGGGCCTCAGTGGCCGAATGAATTAGTATTCAAACTACTTTATCACAAGGTTCGAATGCCGCACGTGGCAGGTGCACTCGACTCAAATCTTATTGACTAGGACTGTCAGCGTTTCAACCGAAGGTCTCAGGTTCTCTCTTGGCATTGTGGCTTTCTCCGCCATAATTTAATTATATCCGATCGCAACGAAATAACACAATAGTGTTGCCAATCAATCAATAAGTTTGACTTGAATCGGATGATGAATTACAGTATACTAAAGGATGTTCGCTTGTCATATTTTGGAATTTTTGTCAGATTTTCAGAATCCTCTGGTTATATCCATTTGAATGCCTTAAAAAGTTGCCCATTGACCCCCATCTTTTAAAGTCTTACAAAATCTTTGTTCTTTTTTAATAGTTTTTGAGAACTTCAACTTGTCAATGATAAAGCTACGAAAAGTCAAGAGAGAACATGTTCCCGCCAAAATTTCAATTGCTAATATCTCGACCTATATATTTTTTTTGCTTTTTGGATTCCTTTATAAATCACCTATGATATCAATATATGCTAGTGTTATGAAAAGATTGTTATTTTGAAATTGAGTAGCAAACCTCGTTAAACGCGAGATGTGAGTTTTCTTGCTTACTCGGTTACTGGCGCACAGTCGAAATTTTCGGTTGTCTATCAGTATTTATAAAACCTGTGACCTTAAAAGCCGCGGACAATAAATAATCTAGTTCATTGTATGAATGACACTTTCGGAGATGCACATTGTGTCCCTCAATAACGACGTATTTACTAGTTTTCTCATTTTGAAGCTCGCATCGTTTTCTGCAGCCCATTCAAATTTTAAAAAATCGATTAAAATTCAACGAATACTGCACAAATTAATGTGATGCAGTATTCTTATTTTTTACATGAGTGGCAGGACATTTACGTCAGGACATTTTCGGCCTAACATTTACGACATGGTGTATGATATCGCGTGTGCGGAATGTTGTGTCTGTTCCGATCACAATTTTATGATGCCATTCATTTGTATATTTGTATTAAAATCAGTTGAATCAAGAACAGAAGGTTTTATGTTTTCTTTTACAAAATGTACTCTTTTCCAATTCAACGATCGACAGTGGCGGATCCAGGGGGGGGGGGGGGGGGGGTCCGGGGGTTGAGCCCCCTTTTTTTGGCCGATCAATGCATTTGAATGGGGACATATAGTTGGAATCCCCCCCCCCCCTTTGTCCTGGGTTAGGAACCCCCCTTTATAAAATGGCTGGATCCGCCACTGATCGAGATTCAAATGTACAAAAGAGGCATATGTAGAATGTTGTTAGATTGCTGCCTTACTAACGCATACAACTAAATATAAAAAAAAAAGATGCGGTATGATTGCCAATGAGACAACTCTCCACAAAATACCAAAATAACACAGAAATTAACAACTACAGATCACCGTACGGCCTTCAACAATGACCAAAACCCATACTGCATAGTCATTTCTTATTTACAGGTCCTTTGTAGGAGGTTGAGCGCTCGACCCCTAGTCGGATTACACGAAAGACTTGAAAACTGGTATCCCTTGATCGTCGGAAAACACAAAGAATATCAAGCATCTAACAAAAAGTACCTAATATCACCAATGTGCATCATTAAGCAAGGAAGAACAAATTAATTCACAGCCTCAGAAGTCCTTTGTAGGAGGTCGCGCGCTCATCCCCTATTCGGAACAAGCCAAAGACTTGAACATGAGTATCCCTTCATCGTAGGTAAAAAAACAAGGAGTCCGAACATCGGTCCCTATAGTCACATCGAAATAAAGACACGACCATTGGTATTATATGGATCTACTCATATACATGTGTAGGCGTGTATGTGTATGAGAAAAGATTGCTATCTACTCGTATACATCTGTAGGCGTGTGTGTGTATGCGAAAAGATTGCTATCTACTCATATACAACTGTAGGCGTGTAACAAGTAACAATTTATAAAATTAAACCGTTCTAGGTTAAGGTACGGCCTTCAACACGGAGCTTTGGCTCTTATCAAACAAACACTATCTAAACGTGTTTTTATGTACTTAAATCATAGAATGGAGCTTTGATATACAGTGAAACCTGGCTAAAACGAATCCAGCATCAACCGAAAACCAGTATAAACCAAACATGTTCTTAAGCACCGTCATAGTTGTATGTGTTGTGCATCCAATAAAACAGAACATCTGCAAAACCTAACACAATGTTAAGTCCCGAAGAGGTTCGGTTTATACAGGTTTCATTGTATTTATAAAATGTCAAAGACCAATTTTCAATAAAATAAAGTCGATTATGGTTGGCGCAAATATATGTTTGATATTTTTTGTGTATTAGCATAAATTTCGTCATCGTCAACAGATAAATTAAAGATTGATCTATAAGCATTAATTTGCAACTCTGCCAGTAGCAGGGCCGTAACGCAGCTACATTGAGGCAAATAAGGCAAATGCCTCATGTAAAAAATTTCAAAAAAATTTCAAAAAAAATGTAACAAAAGGTTGTTTTCATATCAAATTGTTTTCACGGAAAGTGTCTTGCAAGAAGCAAGTTCTCTTCACTCCTTGTGTATCCCCTGGATGTTTTTCGTTATCCATGTTTCTATTTTCCTTTTAGTTTTCAGAGTTGATGGTCTATTGTTTGAACTTCTGTGTTCCGGGTTTGTCTTTTGTTCATTTATTGTCCTACTTTATGACCAAGTCTGAGCGTTGATTTTCATGCGATGCTACTCAGTGGACACCAAAAAAAATTGTCCTTTCTGTATGGATAATTGAAATTGATATCAAAGAACGCAAAACAGTTTGTTTTATTGTAAATAAAACTAGATAGCTGACATGGTTTGAATTAAAGTAAGGTCACATATTTCCCGGTATCAAATAATTTGAAGAAAAAAAAAAGGTATTGCTATATATGACCTATTACATTGAAAGGTTAAACTTGTATTAAGTCGTGTTGACACCCTTTAACAGATGATAAAGGAGTATGGGGACATAATCGTACACAAAGTCAATGCATAGAAAAAATACAAATGATCAATGGTCAAAGTTTGTGTTCCTGCTCTTAATCTTGATAGTTGCCGGATGGTCTTCAACAATACTTTTAAAGGATCATTAAAACCGTAAAAGATCGTAAGACAAGGTGAAGATGGTCCCGTGTGGACTTAAGCAGTACTAATACTTAAAAGTATAATACTGCAATGTCATGCACTTTATCTAAATCTAGTCATAAAAAAATCACCAAAGTCTAATCACAATACAAGACAAGACAACAGACAGACAGATACGGTATTAATAATTATGAGAATTACGATTTTCTTTATCTTACATATCGGTCTTTTAATCTTGTCTCTAATACCTAAAAGTCTTAAATTACAATGGATCTTTGTTTTTGCTTTGGGACCTGATTGTCGAAAAAAATATCTAAAAATTAATTAAGCCGTTTCAATGCAAGAAAAGAGTCTGGGAAACGCTCAGAATGCACGATTTTGCGTTATTTTTCTCAGAGCTTCTGGCTGGGGGCCTTAAGTGGACCCCAGACCCCTCGCCCAAAAATTTTTCGCCTCCCTCCGCTCGGCGAATATATTTTGCCTCACTATTAAAAGAGGCTAGTTACGGCCCTGCTGAGTAGCAACATTTTTTTTTAATTCCTAGAAATGGGCAATGGTTTCATAGAAAAAATCGGGAACACCTTTTTATATTGAGGCGTGTTTGACTTCAAGGATTTGTCCTGAACACGTTTAAAGCAAACATTTTCGCTTCAGATTCTATTGAGGCTATAGGTTAATGTTATACCATTAAAAAATAACTGTACCATTATAGAGTAACAATATTTTACTGAAGGTACTTGACGACAAACTTTTAATTAAGGGAGTCTAATTTTTGTGTGCATAATTACTTTTTGAAAAAACTTTTTTTGTTTGTTGTATCTATGGTAATTAGCCACCACCAACCTCTGAAATCTTTTAGTCTGACTTTCAATGAAATATTCAATTAGAATTCGTAGTTTTTTTAACATTCGAAATATAAACAATTGTTTTAAGTTGAAAAAATACATAAAAGAGGGACGAAAGCAGTGGCGGATCCAGGGAGGGGGGTTCCGGGGGTTGGAACACCCCCTTTTTTGGACGATCAATGCATTTGAATGGGAGCATATAGTTGGAACCCCACCCCTTTTTACTCTGAGTTGGACCCCCCTTTTTAAAATGGCTGGATCCGCCACTGGAAAGATACCAGAGGGACAGTCAAACTCATAAATAAAAAATAAACTGACAAAGCCATGGCTATAAAAAAGAAAAAGACAAACAGACAAACAATAGTACACTTCAAACAACATTTAAAACTGAAGAATAAGCAACACGAACCCCACCAAAAACTGGGGTGACAATTTAAAATATAAAATAATAAAAGGTTGGCCCAAATACGCTTCCGTAATCTTCAGATTACATTGGTTTTTTTTTAATAAAAATACATTTGTGAGAAAAAATGTGTAGGCACGTGTCTAAAGTGCATGCATTAACGGCAGCTACGCCCCTGATTTAAATATATTGTATTATAAGATATATGGCAGAGATTAAAGTTAAAATCATAAAAACAAATAATTATTTCGTTTTAATCGCTTTTGTTTATTTTGCAGTTTTGTTTCGTTTCGGTTTTTTTTCTCTCGTTCCGTTTCTAATTCGTTTTACACTTTATAGGTCCCCTTTGTACCTGACAAAACACATTTTTTTCTGGGTAGCTTACAAACAAGCATAACGGAAAGAAAAACAACAGAAGAAAGAACAGGAACACCGAATACAGTGATTATATAAAAAAAAAAAGAAGATGTGGTATAATTGCCAATGTGACAACTGTAGTTTCACAAGCAAAACAAACCCTAATTGTAAAAATATAAGAGTTTTCACTACAGGCCGGTTTAACCTTTTTGAACCGAACCTATTCTGAAATAAAAATTCTGTTCAGTGTTGGCCTATGTTTGACAGATTTTATTTTAGTGCTTCTATGCAATCAATCAGATTATCTTTTTTTCAAAATTTAACAGTATAAGGTATTGTGAGGAAAAGTATTCGAGTATTGTTTTTGTCATTTGCTTGACCAGAGTATTTATTTTTACGTCAAATTGAGGATAAAAAACAATCCCCTTAGTTTGGTTAAAGGTCTTTTTTTTTCTCATAAAATTGAGAATAGAAATAGAAATTGGGTATATGTCAAAGGGAATACAATCCGACCAAAGAGCAGACTACAACAGGAGCGGATACAGCCATTTTAAAAGGGGTCCTAACCCAGGACAAAAGGGGAGGGTTCCAACTACATGTCCCCATTCAAATTCATTGCAATTGATCGTCGAAAAAAGTGGGGTTCCAGCCCCTGGATCCACGCCTGCTACAACAAAAGAAACTTACATCTTATAGATTTTAAAACAAAATGGATACGCTTTTTCTATTTTACAAATTTAAAATGTATGTTGCATTAAAAAGTATCTAAACAACAGTGAACAGATGGATTTTTTTTTCGTTTTATGAAATTGTTTAATCTCATCGTTTTCGAATTTATTTTTAAGGGGGTCTGCAATTTGCATGTTTTTTAAGGGGAAAAGGGGGTCGGAGATGTTTTGTGTTTGCTTGATTCCAAATCAATAAATATATAGAAGAAAAGGAATTAAAAAATCTGAATTATTGTTTATTTATTGACAAAAAGTTAGAACAAAATTTACAGTCAACTTTTGGGATAAAATTATTTGATTACCTAAGAGAGAAAAATGTATTGTTTTACTGTTATTCAAAAAATTGTGATCGATTTACTAAAATTTAGATAGTTTAATTTTGATTATACAAATTTATTGAATAGTTAAAACAGAATCACGCATTAGCGAAATGTTATTGAACTCTTTTCATTGGTCTTTTAAAATAGTATGCCGTAGAACCCGTTTTAGCCGTCTAAATAATTCGCGCCAAATCTAAAGTGCAAATCACGTGCAGAGCATTTGAAATGGTACTATATAAGAGTAAAAAAATCCTGTTCCGCCACTCACCGTCCAGTATGAAGTTGAACTTGTGTGGAGTTATATTAGTCTTGTGCTTCGTTGAAGGTAGGTCTTAAAATTTTGATTTAAATGTTAAATAAGAAAGTTTGTTATCGCTACCATTTTGTTCAAAATAGTTTGAATCTTATTAATTAGAGCTAATTTCGTAATGCTTGTAGAATAAGACTTTGGCTGGCTAACTTGCTTTGTTTGTGTAAATGGGTAATTCAAATTTGATCAAATGTTATCATGGTTATCCCAATAACAATTTTACTGTATACAAAGCAAGTAAGCTAACCAAAGTCTTACTCTACATGAATTAGGGAATTACAAAATGTAGCTATAAAATAAAATCATTATATAATGGATGAATTGGTATTCTGTATGAGAGAGTCTTGTCCGTTCTTAAACAATGAATTTCGCTTCTTTTTAAAGGGGAAGGGGAATTATTCAGTCGGTTGAGGACGACCGACTAGATGGGGAAACTATTCCCAAAATGAGTAACAATCCCTCATTTGAGTCATTTGATGGTGCTTATTAAAACACATTTTCTTTAAATGGGTCTTTTTACTTAAAATGGCACAAATTTATTAAAAAAGGTTTATTAAACCAAAGAATTAGATTTTTTATTATGGATTTCTAGAGGTTTAAGCCTTGAAAATTTCATAGCCATAGGCTTGTAGAGTTGATCAAGATGGGTCTGTTTATTGTTTGGAAAATTTGTGGCATTTTCCATGAAGCTGTTTACCATTTTAGTCTACTCGGTAATGATTTTTTTGTGCACTACCATTTAAATGATTACTCAAATGTCATTAGATAGTGCTTTACACTAAACTTTCTTTAAGCTTCATCTGAAGGAATTGAAAAATATGGCCGTTTTTACACCCAAAAATCTACTTTAAATACAAACTAATGCATTTAGGAAATTTAAGACCTGGCAGAACCTAGATATATAAAAGTCATATGAAATCTGTTTCAGAAAATTAATTGCTTACGTGGATTTTGATGTGCATTTTTTCCCGTCTGCAGAAGATGGCAAAATAAACAAACAAAACGAGTTTCATTTGATACGGACTGTGGCACCGTTAAAGTCCACAATTCCTCTTAAGTCCACAACACCGCTAAAGTCCACAACAATTTTCCGCTAAAGTCCACAACGCCGCTAAAGACCACAAAATTTCCGTTAAAGTCCACAAAATGACCTCCGCTAAAGTCCACAAGAAAACACCGTTAAAGTCCACAACAACAAGTTCCGCTAAAGTCCACAAAAAAGCACCGTTAAAGTCCAAACATTTTTTTTTTCATTATCAAAAGACAATTTTCTGTTTTTTACACTCGATATTATAGATCTAATTAAAAGCATGGACTTTTGTTCTTAGAAAGTATTTCTTGTCAGCATAAATAGTATTTTGATGAATGAAAAAATAATAGTATTTGCTTTATCGATTTTTATGCGATTTTCTATCAATCAAACAGACAACATTTCTGAAAAGTTATCTAACTATTATACTCTTTTTATTCTTTAGTAAATATTTGTTCATCCACAAGAAACTCCAACATAGCGTTCTCTTTATGTATATGCTGGAGACATAATTTTGAGCCTATATTTGATATTTAAATTTTCATTGCAATATCTATAAAACATAAGTAAGATTTCCATTCAGTGTCTGTTAGGTTCCACAGCATCCAAAACGGTCCGTAAATCTCAAAAATAGACTTGGATCCATCATGTTCTTTTTTGAAATCAAAATAATGATAAAGAATACCACACATTCATGCATTTTGTGGTGCTCAGCAGATTTCCATCACTCTTTGGTTTGCATATAAAAAAGAAGATATGGTATGATTGCCAATGAGACAACTGTCCACAAGAGACCAAAATGACACAGACATTATAAACAACTGTTTGTTTTGTTTTCAAAAAGGAAAATGAATTTGTTTCAGAATGAAAGATGAATTGAATAAATTATACGCGGATGTGGTTCTGTATTGTGTATTATCCATGATGAGTACAAGTATAAGTTTTTTTCAACAATGCTACATGTATATATATATATGTACCAGACAATATGAGTATATCTGATTTGAACCCTTACGCGTACAATGTGGACCATATAAGTATACCTGAACGTATACTCGTACCGTATGAGTATACTCGTATGGTTTAGTATGAGGTCGACCATGCATGTGCATTTATCAAATTTATCAAGAGTCAGAAAATGAAATACAAACTTTAACCAAATAAACTAGAGTCTCTAAAGAGCCTGTGTCGCTCACCCTTATTTACTGATCCTTTGGAAATCATGTAAAATAAGGTTAAAATCATAATTTATAGTATAAGATATCATTAGATACTATAATAATATCTAAGATAATAGCAAATAACTCAGGGACAGCAACCCAACAACTGGTTGTCTGAAAATTTCAGGGCAGATATATCTAAATGTGGTGAACATTTTTGCCACCGTCAGATTTGCTCTAAATGCTTCAGTTTCAGAGATATAAACCAAAAACTGATTTTACCCTATGTACTATTTTTAGCCATGTCTGCCATCTTAGTTTGCGGGCAGGGTCATCGGACACATTTTTAAAACTATATACTCTTATGATGATTGTGGATAAGTTTAGTTACACTTTGTTTAAGTAATTTCAGAGGAGAAGATTTTTGTAAAAGTTAACGACGACGACGACGACGCCGGACGACGCCGAACGCAAAGTAATGAGAAAAGCTCACTTGGCCCTTCGGGCCAGGTGAGCTAAAAAGTGACGCTACATTTTTTAGTATGAAATTAAGTTCAAATGCTCAAATTGCAATTGAAGTTATGGAAGTACATACATGTATATTTTGGAAGATAAGTTTTTAGAACATTTAGGAACGTTGTACTTCAAAAACCGATAAGCCAGTAAAGTAAAATGGTCAGAAGTATTTGTCACCTATAATTAGTTGTTATATATATCATGAAATCTACGGATATTTTTCATAACAAATATTTAGGAACTATTTCATGTAAGATTTTAATCAAAATTAGTACCAATAGAAGCAGACCTCTCATAGGTTTATTTGTTTATTTGGTAATTTATCTATTTTGAAGCGTTAATTCTCAATTTCTGATGATATAACACAAAGTTTATATCTTATCCAAAAATTTGATTTACACCAAAAATGAAAAACAAAACTAACCGAAGAAAAGTATGACCAAATAAAAAAAAAACTTGCCGACGTATTTGTGTGTTGAGAAATCCAGAACTAATAAAAATAAGTGTCTATGAGCATTGGAGGATGTGGATATAGAATAAAGGCGATAGGAACGTTCATCTTGCATTGAGTCCGAACACCAACAATTGTTGAACTATCCTATAGTCATATTGATTGATAAAATGTACGTCACATCAAAGTTCACGGTATCGCTTTCAGAGTTAATTTCGTTTCTTTATTCTCTTTTAAAGATACTTTTTTTAGTATTTTGAAAAAGCTAAATGGAAGACTAGTATGAAGTTTTAAGCTGAAACTTTTACGAATTGTATAATATCAAAGAATGTTTTCTGTTTAATACTGTAGAACAGATTGAGCGTTTTGTGAGTTTATAGAAATTAATCTTGTGAGTAATTTTACATGTGATTAAAACAGTTTACCAAGATAGACAACTAGTGTATGTATATTTTCTTAAGCCCCATTTATGATAAAATTGAGAATGGAAATGGGGAATGTGTCAAAGAGACAACAACCCGACCAAATAAAAAACAACAGCAGAGCATTGGTTTTTCCTTTTGAATGGTTTTACACTTGTAATTGTTGGGGACTTTTATAGCTGGCTGTTTCGTGTGAGCCAAGGTTCCGTGTTGAAGGCCGTACCTTGACCTTTTATAAATTTTAACTTGGATAGAGAGTTGTCTTATTGGCACTGTGACTCATACCACATCTTCCTATATCGATCAAATCAGGTTTTGTTGTGACATTTTGGTAGAAACCTATTCAACGCATCGATATCTGATACTAATCGATAAAAATATAACTTAAAGCATAGAATATTTTCTTTTTTATTTGGAATTTATCATACTGGCTTCATTTTTCCGTTCTAAAAATCATAACAGAAATTAATAACGTTAAACGTTGGTTAAAAGTTTTGCGACAGGAGACCTTTGGGAATTCATAAACTTAGTATTTTTTTTTGTTTAATGATATAATCAAGATTGTTGCATGCCGTTCAAATGTTATAGATTAGGAGGCACATTTGCTTTGTACATTAATTATGTCAAAAAGTGATTATATGCAAAGAATAAGAGAAAAAAATTACTTGTTGAATGCAGTAAATAATAAATAACGAATTTACAAACTTTTTAGAAATGATGTCCAAATTGGCCATCAAGATCAAAATTGATAGAACAAAATCATATACCGATACTGTACTTTTTTCATGTATCAAACTGATAAAAAAAAATACTACCGAGAAGAAAGGCAAAGGCTTTGTATTGTACTAACGGGATAAAAATAACGAATAATATGTTTTTAACAATAAAAAAAATGGTGTGGACTTTAACGGTGCCTTTTTGTGGACTTTAGCGGAACTTGTTATTGTGGACTTTAACGGCGTTTTCTTGTGGACTTTAGCGGAGGTAATTTTGTGGACTTTAGCGGAAAGTTTGTGGACTTTAGCGGCGTTGAGGACTTTAGCGGAAATTTGTTGTGGACTTTAGCGGTGTTGTGGTCTTTAGAGGAATTGTGGACTTTAACGGTGCCACAACGGTCCACTCAGTTAGTTTAAATCACCTATTGTTTACAGGCGTCTAGTGTCCATTCAAATCGATACTACTCACAACATTGATTATATGAGGGGAGCTTCTCTAACTTTTTCCCAAATTAGTTTATTTTTGCCGTGACCTTCTGCAGAAAAAAAAATGAATAGCAAAATCCAGAAAAGTTAATATAATTTTCTGAATCATAAAATGCATTCAGTATTTAATTATCTGGGTCCTGCCATATCTCAAAACTTGTGTAGCTGTACAGGTTTGTGTGTACTCTGAGTAAAATTTGTAGTGTAAATACGGCCATATTAACTAAAAAGGTTATAATGAACCTTAAATGGGTCTTTTCACTTTAGGTAATTTCCTAATGCAGGTAGAGGAAGACTTTGGTTAGCTTCTTTGTTTTGTTTGTATATTGTACAGTTATATTAGGATAATGTCCGATTAAATTTAAATATGATATATATAGGTTTAAGGATGTCATATATATTGTTTAGAGATGTCAATCTTAATTACAAAGCTTGAATATAAAATTGTTCAAACAAAGCAAGCAAGCCAACCCAAGTTTTACTCTACAAGCATTAAGAAATTAGCTGTAAAAATGACACAATTTGATAGAAACTGGTATAACTTCCAAAGAACTATATTCTTATGTGTACCAATTTAAGAAACTCGTTATGAAAATTAAATTTTTCTAGAACGACCAAATGATTACTCAAATGAGGGACTGCTTTTCATTTAGGTATAACATCACTAATTTATAGCCCTATTGCTTTCTATGTTAAATTCTGCAATTTCAAGCATGAATGGCTTCAAATAAAGTGGCAGTTATTTCATGTCAAAACGGTACCTTATCCTGGCTTGTGCTGCAAAATTCAACATACCTTTTAATTGCATACTAGAACGTACTGGTTCCCTGAAGTTTGAAAGTACAAAAACAGTAACTTCTGATTTGAACAACACTTCTATCAAAATATAAAAAAGATGTGGTATGATTGTCAATGAGACAACTATCCACAAAAGACAAATGAACTCCATATACTTTTTTATTATTCAAATAAATCTTTCAACAAGGGTTCTACAGTGATCCCAAGTTTCCAAGCTTTCATTTGTAACTACGACTACCCAAATATACCCTCAATTGACAGATACAGCTATGCGTAGGAACTATTTTGTTTAAAATAAAAAATGTGAAATCATCGGGTTTTATTTAACATATACATGTAATAAAGATGTGGTGTGATTGCCAATGTGAACCTAATAAAACCGAACATCAGCCAAAACCAAACAAAGTGTTCAAGATCAGAAGAGGTTCGGTTTAAACGGGTTTCACTGTATAAGTGTAAAGATGTTACGGTTGATGCTTTTAATCATATTTTTATTTTATTCAGGTTCATGAAAAGTCCGTACAGATTTTTTCTAAGTATTTTTTTTATAAATATTTCAGCTTTTGGTTTGGTTTTTCGATCTAAAGGGCGCAAACCAACTAAAGCGCCATCTGTTACTGTACGACCAGCATCTGTCGAAAGTGACCTGGGATCATCTGGAGAAACTTGGGAAGTATTACCTGGCGATGAGGCCTCTGGACTAGTTACACCTGGACCAAGCGGTGAGGAAACTGGGGAGGTTAATGAGGACCCAAGCGTTGAGGACTCGATGGAACTTTTTCCCAAACCGACTGGAGCACCATCCAGCGTTGAGGACTCGGTGGAACTTTTTCCCAAACCGACTGGAGCGCCATCCGTTCCTGTACAACGATTTTTCTATTCGCAGAACTCTGTTACACGTAGAGAAGAGAGCATAACCAGTGGATCAGGATCTGACGAAAATTACTATGGATCTGACGAAAATGGATCAGGATCTGACGAAAATTACTATGGATCTGACGAAAATGGATCAGGATCTGAGGAGTCGTATACATGTGCCGATCCTCCTTTTTATAAACTGCTATCATTGTTCAGAGGATTTCCTAAAACTGAGAGCAAAGGTAAGTTCTTTAAATGGTCCTGTTCCTTAAATTGTCGTGTTCCTTTAAATGGTCCAATTGGTTCTTGAAATGGTTTGGTTCTTAAAATAGTTCCGTTGGTTCTTTAAATGGTCCGGTTCTTTAAAGTTCTTTAATTGGTCCTGTTGGTTCTTTAAAGTATTTTAAATGGTCCTGTTGGTTCTTTAAATGGTACTGTTGGTTCTTTAAATGGTCCGGTTGGTTCTTAAAATAGTCCCGTTGGTTCTTTAAATGGACCGGTTCTTAAAGTTCTTTAAATTGTCCGGTTCTTTAGATGGTCCAATGGGTTCTTTTTATGGTCCAATGGGCTCTTTTAATGGGCCTTGCTTTTTAAAATGGTCCAATGGGTTCTTTAAATGGTCCTTTTGCTTTTTAAAATGGTTCAATGGGTTCTTTTAATAGTCCTGTTGCTTTTTAAAATGGTCCAATGGGTTCTTTCAATGGTCCTGTTGATTTTTAAAATGGTCCAATGGGTTCTTTTAATAGTGCAGATGCTACTTTTAATTGTCCATAATGGTCCTGTTGGTTCTTTAGATGGTCCTATTCTTTAAATGGTCCAGTTGGTTCTTAAAATGGTCCCTATTCTTAAAATGGTCCCTATTCTTAAAATGGTCCAGTTGGTTCTTTAAATGTCCAGTTGCTTTTTTAAATGGTCCAGTTCCTTTTTTAAATGGTCCAGTTGGTTATTTTAATGGTCCAGTTGCTTCTTTAAATGGTCCAGTTGCTTCTTTAAATGGTCGAGTTGCTTCTTTAAATGGTCCAGTTGCTTCTTTAAATGGTCCGGTTCTTTAAATGGTTCGGTTCTTTAAATGTTCCGGTTCGTTAAATGGTCCAGTTGCTTTAAATGGTCAGGATCTTTAAATGGTCCATTGGCTTTTAAAAATGGTCAAATTGGTTCTTTTAATAGTGCAGTTGCTTCTTTTAATGGTCCATAATGGTCCAGTTGCTTCTTTAAATGGTCCAGTTGCTTCTTTAAATGGTCCAGTTGCTTCTTTAAATGGTCCAGTTGCTTCTTTAAATGGTCCAGTTGCTTCTTTAAATGGTCCAGTTGCTTCTTTAAATGGTCCAGTTGCTTCTTTAAATAGTCCAGTTGCTTCTTTAAATGGTCGGTTCTTTAAATGGTCCGGTTCTTTAAATGGTCCGGTTCTTTAAATGGTCCGGTTCGTTAAATGGTCCAGTTGCTTTAAATGGTCAGGATCTTTAAATGGTCCATTGGCTTTTTAAAATGGTCCAGTTGCTTCTTTAAATGGTTCAGTTGCTTCTTTAAATGGTTCAGTTGCTTCTTTAAATGGTCCAGTTGCTTCTTTAAATGGTCCAGTTGCTTCTTTAAATGGTCCGGTTCTTTAAATGGTCCGGTTCTTTAAATGGTCCAGTTGCTTTAAATGGTCCAGTTGCTTTAAATGGTCGGGATCTTTAAATGGTCCATTGGCTTTTTAAAATGGTCCAGTTGCTTCTTTAAATGGTCCAGTTACTTTTTTTAATGGTCCATAATGGTCAAGTTGCTGCTTTAAATGGTCCAGTTACTTCTTTTAATGGTCCATATAAAAGATGTGATATGATTGCCAATGAGACAACTCAGTTCATTAACAGTTCCAGTTCTTTTAAGGTCTCCTCGTTCATAAGTTCAGTTAGGTCGTAGGTGATATTTAAAGGTCGGGATAGACTAGTGCAGAAATTTCTAAGATATTATTCAAACTATATGTGATTGCATATGGAACCCAAGATATAACGTATGCATTTTTAAGTTTAGGGATATGAACTAGAAAAAGGAAAAGGGGGGGTTGTAGAATGATTTTTGGGCTTAAATGTTTAAAGCTGAGTGACATCCATGATTTTTAAATCTTATTGGCACAATTTGAAAGCATTTTTAATGTGTAATACATGCAAAATATTTCCAATAATGTTTGCTCTATATAGCTATGCTCTATATAGCTAAAAGAAAAATAACAAAAATACTGAACTCTTCAGGAAAATCTAATCAAATGGCAAAATTAAAAGGTCAAACATATCAAATTAATGGATAACTGTCATATTCCCGACTTGGTACAGACATGTGCGTATGTAGAAAATGGTGAATTAAACCTGGTTTTAAACCTAGCTAATCTTCTCGCTTTTATTAGTCTCATCAAATGCCATTAAAACGGACCGAAAAAAATGTGAAAATGTCAAAAATAGGGGTACAGTTATATTAAGCTCGAACTAAAACTCGCGGTTTTATTCTTTTACGACATACATGTGCATGTATATAAAACAACGCGTTCAATATTTTACTAAATTTCCTTTAAGGATCATTTGTCTTTTTTATCAAGACAAACACGAAATAACCCTTTTACGTCAAAACAACAAATTATCGTCCTGAAAATGTTTGAAATAGTTGTCACTGGATGTAATAATCAATCGAAAAGATTATACTCTTCACAAAAGATGCATAGTCATTTATTTGCCTTCGAAAAACTAACGGAAATAAAATGTGTTCAATTATCCAACTGAAGTACGTGTATGGGGGCGGAAGTAATAAAGTGAAACTTGGCTAAGGGAGCTACCATTTGATTTTAATGGGGGGGGGGGGGGGGGGGGGGCTAGGATGAAAATTTTGTCCGCATTTTTTTTTAGCTGTAGTCTCTGTCCTGCCTTTTTATTTTTCACTCTGTTCGGTCCTGTCTTTTTTGTTTTAGTTTATCTGACTTTTTACCTAAATTGTCGTCCTGACTTCTTTTTTTTTTTGCAAGTGTCTCATCCTGCCTTTTTTTTTACTCAAAACTCCTGTCCTGCCTATTTTTATCAAATTTCATCTAGCCCCCCATAAAAATCAATGGTAGCAAAATTGATCCAGCATAAAGCTAAACCTGTTAAACCAACATTTTCTGAAGCACCGTCATATCAAATTGTATCGGCGGGAACCGGTTGAAATAGAACAAAGAATCGAAGCTCTTTGTTAGAGAAGGCGATAAGTGCGTACTGTAATGTTTACTATAGTAACAAAAAATTAAAAATTAATAGAAACAAATAAAATGTCAATTTTCAAATCAATTACGTAGTGTTTTATTTAAAAACACCATTTGCATAAGTTTTCAATGTATCTAGAACATAGTTGGGCAGAACAATTAGATATAAGTCGACGACATGGGCATCTATCACTTTGGATGTAGAAAATGCATAACCTCCTATTTTTTTTTTTAAATACCACGGACGGAGAACATATAAATCTATAAGTTCAGTAATTTTCGTGTCTGCCCTTCCATTGTGTGACTCGAGCAAAAAAATTCTAAAAAATGGGTATTAATTGTATCGAAAACAGAATCGAGTGCACCTTTTTATATTGGGGCGTGTTTGAGTTGAATATTCTTGAAAACGTACAAAGCAAGAATATTTGCATCATCTCGCTTCAGATTCTATCATTTTTATACATCAAAGCTACAGGTTGACTTTATAATCTAAAAAATCACGGTACTAAAAGATGAAATATATGGGTCAAGTGAAATACCTTTCTAATGATTCACAAAAACAGTAGGTGTGTTCGAATAGCATTTTTTTTTTACTAAAAGTACTTGACGACAGTCTTTCAAGTTGGATGATGAAAATGCATATTTTCGAAAATTAAGAATTTTTTGTGTGCGATAACTAATGCTGTTCACACGTAATTCGAATTCGATTCGCATTAACTAATTCGTATTGGTTTAATTCGCATTCAAAACGTTTTACGTCCTAACGTCAAATTCGAATTACAATGCGGGTCAAATTCGCTTTACTGTCCAAACGACGTTACCTTTTAGTTCGTATTAACAAAAGCGTATTTCTAATGAGAATTGGATAATTCGAATTCAAAATTAATTAATTCGAATCAGTTCGAATTAAAAAAAGCGTGTGAACGCGATTAGCGAATTCGATTCGCATTAGATTCGAATTCAATTCGAATTAATTGTCCGTGTGAACGAGGCATTAGGTTTATAGTCTTCAACCACTAAAACAATATAGCCTGCCCTTCCACGAAATATTTAATCAAATTTTTTTTAAATATTTATGAATTTTCAAAAATTCCACCTCACAACCGATTAGACAATAATTCTAAGTTGAATCAATGCAGACAAGATCATTAACTGATGCTCATTAGCTTGTAGAAACATTTGTCTTTTAAAATACAACTGACATATAGGAATCAATATGGTGCTATGCAAAAGAGGTTCGGTTTAAATGGGCTTCACTGTAATTGAAATGCACTTCCATCCAGATTCTCATAAATATTACATTGTAAAACCGCTCGGTTTTTTTTTCCAGAAATGTATGGTTATGAAGCTGCATTATATGACCCTCTTTTGGATGAATTCTTGGCCAGGAAGAACGATCTAGGGCTTGACAAAGCTTTGGCTCTTTTCATGATGGAATTTTCCCAGGCTATTATGGCAGAAAAATATCAGTGCAAAGGGACCCAATTAAATCAAATGATGATTGGTAAGTATCATTCCGAAATATGAATACGCTTCTCTCTAGATTGAGAAACGGAATCTGCCGACTTCAGACGAGTACGGTAAGTAACAATCGGAAATCATCGGGTGAATACGCTTATTTGGATGGAGGAACGGAATTTGCCGATTTCAGACGAGTGGAACGGAATTTCTCAACTTCAGATGAGTACGGTAAGTAACAATCGGAAATCATTGGGTGAATACGCTTATTTGGACGGAGTAACGGAATTTGCCGACTTCAGACGAATGCAGTAAGTAATTTGTTCGGTGAATTATTTTTATACTTTTCTAGACTTTCTTCATTAATTGATGTTCTGACGAGTCAACGTTAGTAAACTCTGCGAACATATTACTTGATTTATTTCACATGACTGGGCGGGGCTTAACGGTTCTCTTAAAAGACTAGTCCATCTATAGCCAATTGCGTCTGGATAAATTCATCATTGTAGTGTCCATATATTCGTCCCATATCATGCACTAGGTTCATTTGAATATCTGTTTGGTGACGCTGATGGGTGATTATAAATCATATTACTTATAACGGTCATCCTTATCGCACATTTTCAAAAGACTGTCATTATGCAAATTAAAACGTAGCTCCGCCAGATCAGTTGAAATAACATTGGTAATACCAGACTACTATAGACATCTCGAGTTATTTTCCTTTGTCAATCGTAGATTGGTTCTAGACACTACAAAATTAACTAATACCCATGCTAAATACTAATAGACGTAAGAAGATAGGGTGTGAGTGCCTATGAGACCAAATCTCCATCCATGTCGCCATTGTATAAGTAAATAATTATAGCTCCAAGTACGGCCTTCCAACACAAAGCCTTCGTTCAGACTGAACAGTAAGCTATAAAGTGACCCAAAATTGAATAGTTTAAAAGCATTCAAATCTTTACCATTATACGTATTTTTTTATTATCAAAAGTTAATTGAATATTTAATTTCAGATGTGTTAAAAGATACTACAACCAAATTCATGTCTGAAGCAAGGACTTACATCCAAGATGCAGTTGGTAAAATGAAAAAGCCTGTATCGCGTGGAACATATAGATCCTATGGACTTTGGTTATCTGAGCGTCATGCACCTATGTTACCTGAGCGTTGGAGCAAAAAGGAAAGAAGGGCCAGTAGGAAACCAAAACCAAGTGGACTATCTAAGCGTGCTGGGGGCAAACCAGGTCCTGGCCAAGGACCATCTAAAGGTGGAAAAGATATGATGGACCCAAAATCTAAGAAGGAACAATTTGTTGCTAAAACTTTGGCATTGCTTAAGAAAGTTTTAAGAGAAGATACAGCCAGCCACATGGAGACTGAACAGTTTGATGGTGGGTGCAGTCAAGTGTGAAGGTCGCATGTGTATATCACAAATTATGACTGGATAATATTTTCGGTGGTTAGATTTTCAACATAATCAATATGCGTTATAGCGTTACCAAAATACATGAACTAGTATTCAACCTCACCAAAATACCATGGCGAGTTTATTCAGCATTTTAAAAAATACCATTGGTGTGTTGAACAGAAACAAAACGACGCAAATTTGTTATTATTGGAACCTCAAAAAAAAATATCAAATTATTGTTTCCATCATTACCATTTTACCGACAGTCTTTTAAATAAGTTTTCAAATGTTTGAATCGAGATTTTACCCGGACGAAAGTTATTCTGACATGCATGTCTGCGTGAACAGTTTTTTTTTAATACAACATGTCAACTCTTGCACCCTCTGCGCCTGCTTATTGTCGTGGAAATGTTTTTAATTTATGTGTTGCTTCACTATTTTAGACAGCATTAAATCTGAACATGTATAAGCCATTTCGAGCCCATAAAAGAATAATCCGAAATATAAAGTAATTTCCCTAATCAGTTTATTTTAATCTATTTAATATCAAAGACAATTGCCTCTAAAAATATTAACATGGCATTTTTAGCGATGAAGTGAAAATGCAAAACTCTGCTAAATTGATTGTGTACCAATTTCAGAAAATAAGACCTTTTTATTTGTAATGGCACCGTAACCTCTTATTTCATATATCGTCTGCTTCCTAATTATTGTAATGGCTACCGTAAATTTCATTTCATATATCGTCTGCTATCTAAGATTTGTAATGGCTACCGTAATCGTAACTTTTATTTCATATATCGTCTGCTATCTAAAATTTGTAATGGCTACCGTAATCGTAACTTTAATTTCGTATATCGTCTGCTTCCAATTATTGTATAGGCTACCGTAAATTTCATTTCATATATCGTCTGCTTCCTAAGATTTGTAATGGCTACCGTAATCGTAACTTTTATTTCATATATCTTCTGCTTCCTACGATTTGTAATGGCTACCGTAATCGTAACTTTTATTTCAGGTATCGCCTGCTACTTACGAGATGTAATGGAATATTTGAGGGGTGAAGTCGAGGCTAATGTACCATTGGAGCAGATAAAGTGGATTTAGCGACATGGTCGATGGATGATTACGGGATTCTGTTTGAATGTATGGACCCTTTCTCATCGTGATGATATACGAAGACAACTGGCAAAATGTTAATCTACCATAGTAAGAATTTTAAAGCAATGCATCATGGGGAAAAAGTATACGGGACTTCTCAATCGGCAATCCTCGGTGACTTCGTTACTCTTCTATGAGGTACGGAATCGGCCGAGTTGTGACGTATGCGGGTCTTCCTAAATATTTAGTGAATTTTTGAAGCAATGCATCATGGAAAAAGTACGGGACGTCCTAAATATCAAGTAATTAAACAATTTTTTTAACAAACATATAAGTAAATTTTGTCAAATTGTTCATTTAGTAAGGCAGTGGAGAAATGTTTTACTCCACATAACTTTCGGTTAATTTTTTTTTTCCTTTAAACATTTTTGATTACCGTTTTATTTTGAAATTTCAGTGAAGAGAACATTCTATTTCAACATATTGGTGAATCTTTGAAGAATATTTTACAAAAAGAAGGCAAAGGGGACAAAGACCGCCAGTCGATTGATAAAGTACTAAATAAAGACTTTCCTCTTAATTTAACGGAGGTAATCCACAAGTTTGCAATGAAAGTCTTAGGAGAGCTAAAACCTTTCCTTGATGCCAAATCAGCTGATCAAATGGTTGATTTCTTCCGGAAATTTTTAAGTAAGTATAGTTTTGTGATGAGGGGGTGTACAGTATAGAGATTAACAAACATTAGACTTAAGGAATGGGGGAGTGAAGATAATTGAAAAGGAATAATTGAGTGCTGAAATATAAATATAATAAGGGAGCTACCATTTGATTTTTATGGGGGTGGGGAGGGGGGCGGCTAGGATGAAAAATTGTGTCCTGCATTTTTTTTTAAGCTGTAATCTCTGTCCTGCCTTTTTATGTTTCACTCATTCGGTCCTGCCGTTTTTTTTTTAGTTTGACTTTTTTTTACCTAAATTGTCGTCCTGACTTTTTTTTTCCAAGTGTCTCATCCTGCCTTTTTAGCTCACCTGGCCGAAAAAAATGTATAATTAAAAAATACAGAAAATTGGTCTACAAAAGTAAGAAATGAGGGCCCTTTGTCCAGACCCTCAAACTTGGAAACTTTTCACCTGCTGTCTGACGAAAAGACAGTACATTAAAATGCGAAATGAGGTCCACATGGACTAAAAGTTCTATTGATATTGTATATCATTAGCCAATTTAATTATTCATTGTGTGCATGTAAAATGTATTGTGATATTGATTGTGTCCGTTTGAACGTAGTATGGTGATTTGTATCAGTTTTTGTTAATATGACCACTGAAATAAACTTATAGATTATCGTTGATCATCTCAACGAGATTAATTTTCTCGCTTGAGCCGGGACGGCGAAAGCGAGAAAGGCAATCGAGTTGAGATGACCAATGATTAAATCTATTTATCGCTATTTTACCTATGACGACGTTGTCAATTTCATGTAAATTTCGTTAGCAACGCCACGTGCCTGCTTAGTTTCTAGCGATAATTTTTCCATCTCAAGCGAGTACCATGTTAAATTATCACAAAAGATCAAACGAAAAATGCACAAAATAGCGATAATGGGTTTTACAAAGAACTCTTTCAATAGAAAATATTATCTCTTAATTATTCTAGATAGAGGGTTTTAAAAGATATTTCGTTAAAGACCATTTGAAACTTCAGAAGTGATTATCCTTAGTTTTCTCAATTTTATGCATGATCCTCTAAATTTTCCAATGTGGAGATTCAGAAACCCAAATGATCTTATTTGTCATGTGTAAAATATATAGATAAATGTGGTATGATTGCCAATGGATCAACTCGACATCCAAGTCGCAATTTGTAAAAGTAAACCATTATAGATCAAAATAGGATCTTCAAAACCGAGCCTTCGCTCACACCGAACAACAAGCTATCAATTCAAACGGGAAAACCAAAGTCTATTTAAAAAAAATAACAAAACTCTTTGCGAACTACATCAACAACCCACAACCACTGAACATAAGCTTCCTGAATTAGCATAAGTGCAGCCAAATGCAGCAGTTTACACCACGTTTTAATAGGTTCTAATGATTAATGTTGCTCGCACTACTATATTTCAGCACCTGAGAAAATGAAATTTGCTGAGAAATTGATCCGAAGTTTGGACATCTTCTTTGAAGGTAGGTACCATTTAGGTGTACGCTTTTGATAAATTACCTAGAATGCAGTAGTGTTTGAATACTTTTTAACGTTAAGTACCAGTTGGGTACGAGTCTGTCAAAAACATTTCCTAGACTGCATTGAATTGATCCGAAATTAAATATATTTTAAAGGTAGGTACCAGTTATGAGCTTTTGAAAATCTTGCACGGAATGCACATGCATGTCATAAACTCGGCTGACCATTAGTTCAAGTTGACAAATAATGCACTAGAGTGGTTTTCCCTAGCTGATTCCCGATTGTTTTAATCATTTTCTGTTAAGAATTGAAGGATCCCTTTGGTTTGTTTTCTTTTGAAAGGTTAACAGAAGGTCTAATAGTGTCGGGTTGTATGCAATGTCTATTTATTAAATAAGATTGATTCTATAATTCATGAAAAAAAACTTAAAAAAAAAAAATTATGGTCCCTTCTTGGGCAGTTATCAATCCCTGTAAAATTGGTCTCTGTCTAGCATATACTGAAGTTGTTTCCCCATTTTGCAAGGGAGTATAAAGAGGGGACAGGACCTTTTTCGGACGTCCGGATCGGATGTTTTTAAGCTCTGGATTTCCGAATTGATCCTTTTGGGATACGGGATATTTTTTTGAATTATGGGATGTCTGGATTTAAATTTCTAAATTCGGGACCTTGGGATTTCGCATTCGGGACCCGTCCGACCCCTCTTCGATAAAGTTTCATCCGGGAAAAGGGTAAAAGGGAAGCATGTACGATGAAGTGTATTTGGATAATGAACTCCATATTGTCCATGCCCTTTATAGGTTTATTCCTGTAAAGTTGTCAAATGAACACGTGTCCATGCCCTTATTATAGGTTAATTCCTGTCAAACGAACGCGTGACCATGCCCTTATATAGACCTGTTTATTAATGTTGAAGTCGTCAAATGACTGTTTTGTTTTTACGAACAATATGTTTTACAGTAGGTGTCCATTGCATTATTACTATAATTTTACGGATATCTTTTCTCCGTTGACGAATTGTAATTATATTTTTCTTTGCATTGGCAGGAACAACTAGTCTTCCAGACCCTATGACGTCATCAGCAGAACAGTTTATAGAAGATCAAACTGGATGGAAAGTGAATATGAAATTGAAAATGAAATGGTAAGGGAGCAACAATTTTTAATTTAAGGGGGGAGGGGTAATAGTTTGTTTTCTTGTCAGAATGCGGTGCTTAAAAGTGGTGTTGAAAACACCAAAAATCAAATCTTAGTCAGAAATTTATTAAGTTTTCTGATCACACAATCAATCCGAAAATAAAGTCGATGGGTTTGATGTTACTACAAGTTTCAAAATGTAAATGAAAGGAATTAAGTAGGTGTTGATTGTTTAAAAGAATGGATTTTAATTTTTTTTTTTTTTTTTTTTAGATTTGGACAACTCGCAAAATAAGAATAAACCATGTCTGTCATTGGTTTCTATGATGATTTTTTCGCACAAACGACCCAATCTTCAATCTTCTACTATTATAATGCCCTTGAATGCCTTTTTGAAATATATTTTTTTAACAAGTTAAATAAAGATCCATTTCAGCGGTCTGAAAATGTTTTTAAAAATGAGTGCCGTGAGATTTTTATCTGTTGTGCACTTTGGGAAATATGGATTTGGGAAATTGCATGGTTAGCGTTTATAAAAAAATCTTGTTCTTTTATTGATTAATGTATAATTTGATTTCCAAGTTTGGCAAAATATAAATATATGACAAACAAACATCGGCTGTGTAATGGGCCAAATTTTAATAATACGAAATGCACAAATTGCGCCATGCGGCTGCTTATATCATTTATTTATAACTGCATATGTCGCTTATACCATGAAAGTTGCAAACAAGAATGGAGTGAGAAGTACCATTTTGCATCAATTTCGGTATCCCTTATTTTTACAATCCATAATTTCATGCATTTGTCTAATTCAATCTTTTTTTTAATGCTTTGTAGAACAGACTCAGTAAAAAGTGGAGCAGGACGGACTCAGTAAAAAGTGGAGCAGGGACGGACTCAGTAAAAAGTGGAGCAGGGACGGACTCAGTAAAAAGTGGAGCAGGGACGGACTCAGTAAAAAGTGGAGCAGGGACGGACTCAGTAAAAAGTGGAGCAGGGACGGACTCAGTAAAAAGTGGAGCAGGGACGGACTCAGTAAAAAGTGGAGCAGGGACGGACTCAGTAAAAAGTGGAGCAGGGACGGACTCGGTAAAAAGTGGAGCAGGGACGGATAACCGGGGAAGTGGAGAGGATAATACCAACAAACCAATCTTGGATATATCTTAATAAAAAATATATTATTTTAATTTTTGTTTTGTTTACATATGATATTGAATGGGTTTTTTATTTTTAATATATAGAGTTGTCTGCATCTCAAATACGCAGTTTCTGTCTAGTAAAATTCAGTTTTTTTTTGTTTCACTAACACCGTGTATCATCAGTACACCGGATATAGGTACTAAGCAAGCGGGCATGATCGATTTTGACCTTACACGGTAACGAAAATCTTTGTTTTGCTTGATCAATATTCAATGTACATTTCTCAACATTTGAAATTCCTGCTCCCAAATAATTTTTGCATCGATTTTTTCCTATTCATAAAACAAATTTGATATTCTAATAAGAACAATTAACTTGTACAAGCGCAAATAGTTGTGAATGTCAACACCAACTTTCAATTTCGATACAGTTGTTGAGACATTTACATGTTTTATCTGAAAGAAACCTAATACAGGGCAAAAGTAATAGTCACCAATCATAAACCTACCTGTGATTACTCATTCCTTGAAACATTTTGGGTAATAAACGAGTATAAAAATAATGTTTTTGTGTACGGTGTACAACAACATAACTATGCACCGTACATAAGGATTTATGTGGTCAGCTAAACACCGTACACAACACTTTTTTAGGGATTAAATATCGAAAAATAACATATGTATGAAAGATTTCAATGCCAATTATTGAAACAGCTATACTTATTACACACACACATTGACCTTCTATCAGAAAAAGAGTTGCAATGAATATAGAATTATATCGAATGAGACGAGAGCCAACTTCTTTTACAAGTATTTGCACATGATTTTACAATGTTTTAGTAATCCCTCTTGTTTTGGGAAAATAATGAGACATCTCTAACCATCAACCTACGACCAAATCATTTCTTAAAATAGCAATTATGTTTAGATTGAAGTACACATTGATATTATGTGAACAAAACAAAGATTTTCGTTACCGTGCAAGATCAAAATCGCTCACGCCCGCTTGGTTAGTACCTATATCCGCTGTACGATGATACACGGTGACTAAGGGGTGTATCTGATTTTATTTATAACAACCACTTTGTTCTTCGAGGATGCTTGCTGCTCTGTTTTTAATTTAATTAACAGGCTGTTTAACGGTCGGTGAAATAAAAGGTTTGATTCCTTTAAGATAGTTAAAGCCGCATATTTAGCGTGAAATATTTTTTGGTAGAATTTTCCTATGATCAACATTTATTCCATTTTAACAATCTTGAAATCCATCAAATTTGTTTCGACTGAAGTTTCAGCCATGGCGTTTTCAGTTTATTTTCAATCGATGAGTTCGACTGTCCCCCTGGTATCTTTCGTACGTCCATTTTTTTCAACAAATAACAAATTTGTTAGACATTCAAATGCATTTCAACACTTCACTTTTAAATATCAATACATGGCGGTAACGATCTATATAAGAATATCAGGTGGTTTGATTTCCAATGAGACTACTATCCATCGGAAACCAGACTAGTGAGTAGACGTAGATGTCCGAAAAAATAGGTCATCGTAAGGCTTTATACAATGAGTAAAACCAAGATCCTATAGTAAGCTTATACAATGAGTAAACCAAGATCCTATAGTAAGCTTATACAATGAGTAAAACCAAGATCCTATAGTAAGCTTATACAATGAGTAAAACCAAGATCCTATAGTAAGCTTATACAATGAGTAAAACCAAGATCCTATAGTAAGCTTATACAATGAGTAAAACCAAGATCCTATAGTAAGCTTATACAATGAGTAAAACCAAGATCCTATAGTAAGCTTATACAATGAGTAAAACCAAGATCCTATAGTAAGCTTATACAATGAGTAAAACCAAGATCCTATAGTAAGCTTATACAATGAGTAAAACCAAGATCCTATAGTAAGCTTATACAATGAGTAAAACCAAGATCCTATAGTAAGCTTATACAATGAGTAAAACCAAGATCCTATAGTAATCTAAGAAAGGTCCGAACATTCATCTTAAATAAGTCGTGTCCCTTTGTTAGTTGTTGATTTCTTGAATATCTCTGGTCTCGTCATTACATGGGTTGTTGCTTTTTTATAGTACCGTCTTGTGGTATCGTCATAATAAGTGAATTTTACTTAGTTACTTAAGATTTTAAGCTATTTTCGACCGTGTTACACCGTGTTACCTTAGCTCATTTTGTGATTAATCTATGAATTTATGTGCTCCTAACGAAGTTGCAGAAAGAAGTTTAAATACTTTCGGAACATTGCTGAACCTGGGAGATGCAACTGGAATGATAACGTGCCCTCTATTTGCCAACATCTGCACGATTGATCAAAAATAGATCATTTATCAATCGTGTGTGTTGTCGGAATTTAACGAGTGGTCTATTCATAACACCTTCCCGTTTGCTAGTTATTTGAACTTTTCAATATGCACCCCCAGTAAAATAAAACACAAAAAAATGCCGTACAATTGTACATTATAATCGGCCTTGCATATATATCGACTTCAGTATTACCTATTCCTACATTGTACACGTACTTCTTTTAAACTGAGTTTATTCTACATTGGCTAGAGGTATATGGAGGGGTTGAGATCTCAACGAACATGTTTAACATTCCACTTTTCTGCGTCTGTCCCAAATCGAGAGCCTTTGCAAAATTGTAAAATCCTTGTAACAACTAGTATCATAAAATAAAATGTTTGACAGTTTGTATTAGGTATGTACTTTTAAATATTTTACCTCGTGCATTGATCACTGAAATCTTAGACTACTATAACACAGTAGTCTCAGCTGAAATCTCAATATAAGAAAAAAAACTACCACACATTTGAGTCTTGAGGTATACTACAAATCACAAGGATACTTAATAAAGGATATTTAATATGACTAATCTGCAGTGAGCACCATGAATTGATGCTTAAAGGTAAGTCCCTTCTTGTACTTAATGCAGATGAGTCAAACTCCTAAATTATTTAAAAGCATATTTTTTAAGATGATAGATTCTTACAATAAGACAATTTATCCTCATGCTATATATATATAGATTATGCACTTAATGAAACTAACAATTAAACAAATACAGGATTACTGTTGTAACAATTGTTGATTGCCATAAAAGGCTGATTAGTATTGAGAATGAAATAAAAAATATGACCAACAGAATACAGTATATATTATAACTATCTATAATCTATGTATAAAGTATCTGCATTGAGTCACATCTGAAATGGTAAAATACTGACATATTATATCTTTTCCAGGTCAATTATCTGTATTGAATGGCTGGAGAATACAAACCTACTAGTACAAATGTATATAGAGGAATGAAGAGGCCTCACATATAACTGACTGTCATTGGGTAATTTTATTATTAATAAAAACTTGAGAATGGAAATGGGAAATGTGTCAAAGAGACAACAAGTGAACAACCTGACCAATAGATCTACAACACACTGAGAAAATCATGCACACAGAGGCATGCTTCAGCTGCCAACTTAACAAAAATGTGTACTACTCCTGGTAATATGGGGTCAAGGTGATAATGAATGTTATACTACATGTATACTACGAAATATATAAATGAACTAAAATTAAAAATCATACAAGACTAACAAAGGCAAGAGGCTCCTGACTTGGGACATGCACAAAAATGCGTAAGGGTTAAACATGTTTTGCAAGATCTCAACCTATCCAGCTAGCCATTGTAGAAAAACAAAAACAATAGGCACAGTAAATCTCAGTTTAAAAATGTCATATTTAGTCCTATGTCAGAATACATGTAGGAAACAAAACAAACTAAGCAAAATTACGAAACAGAAGTTTACGTACTGACATGTTCCTCAGACATAATTATGTGAACTTAACTAAATGTCATACACTATACATGTTTTATCACTTTTTGACTGTTTTTTTTTTTTAGCATATGAAATATATCTTGAATATATTGTACCAATGGTTTTTTTAAGAATATTTTTTTTTGTACCCTAATACCGGTAGGACATGAATTACCAATAAGAAAAATAATTTCTTTTGTTTTATTCCAATACAGATACATGAATTCAGACTAAATGTTTTTGAACCTTGCATATCTACTTGAACTTGTTTCTTAGTTTTGCAAAATTACTTTATTCAGTAAAATTTCTAAACAAATGTATAGTTTTGTAGACATTGGTTTCATACAAATTGCATTTTATTAAACTTGGGCAAATTATATTTCAGCAAAAGGCTTTGCCATCCAATACATGTATTTCATCTCGGAAGAAAAAGAACAACAGTCCTGATGATGGTGACAGGTCAAATTAATCTAACAGGTAACACATTCATGACATATTGTTTTAAGGCTTTTCCATTTAAACATACATGCATGCATATTGGGACCAGAAAGACACTTAGAGATCTAAAGTTACAATGTGGGGTGGGGTTAATTGCAATGAAAATGTTAGTGAAATTCTCAATTGGCTTCTATCAGTTGATTATTGATTGACTTTATTAACTATATATATTTCTGTTACAATTGTACATGTAATAACAATTAGCCACTTTATGATATCCATTACCAAAAATGTTGTATAGTCTGATTATGACCACAGAATTTATTTTGCTTTTCAGATACTAGTGAAGAAATCAAGAAACAAGAGTAGATACCATTTGACCAACTGTGCTTACAATACTTGTGCAATAGTTGTAATTGATGTCCATATTACATTGTAGTATCATATGCTAATACATTACAGCATCCACAGAATTATCATCTTGGTCGTCAATGCCTCTCATTTCTTAATAAATTGCATTTGTTATTTTGGTTGTATGATTTTCTAAAAAGACTTTTTTGTTATTAATGGAGTAGAATGTTGAAAAAAACAAATGACAAAGATCATTGTTGAATGAAGTGCAAGTACTTTTTTAAAGTTTTAAATAGACAATTAGTATGGTGTTTGAGCGATTTAAAATAGATATTTCTTATTTGTTTCCAGTACATTAATAAGCACTTTATCAGACAATCAGTGGCAGATCCAGAATTTTCATAAGTTGGGGCCCACTGACTGCCTAAGAGGGGGTCTGGCCCACTCCAGTCATGCTTCAGTGATTCCCTATATAATCAACCAAATTTTTTTCCAGAAAAGGGGAGGCCTGGGCCTCCTGGCCACCCTCTAAATCCGCCTCTGACAATACCATGAAAATAAATTTGCTGTAGCTATTTGTTGTATTTCGTTTTCATTGTTTATTTCTGACATAAAACCCCCTTAAAAAATACAATTTGAAACTAGAAACACTTATCCTAAAAATTGCATTTTAATATTAAAACCAAAGAGAATGAAGAAAGAGCACTATCAAGTGTACCTTAATATGATTCTGAAAAATAATCATTACATTGAATGCTTATAATTATCAGAATAATGAGATAAGGTATGATTGCCACTGAGATTTATATCCACCAGAGTTCAAATATTGTGCATTCAATTTGTAGGTCATCTTTCAACCTTCAACAATGAGCAAAATCCATAGCCTATAGTAAGCTTTAAAAGGCTCTTAACATGGCAAAAAAAACATTGTTTATCTAACTGATATTTCTAAATACTGAATGTTCAATTGTTATGATGGAGAAAATAAGTGGCATTACAATTTATCATGTTTCTGTCATGGACACAAAGAACATCTAGGAGTTTTCCAAATGCCTACTTTGGACATTCAAACAACAAGTAGGAACAAAAGAATCTACCTCAGTGTTGAATATATTAAATTGAGAATAGAGAGATGGGGAATGTGTCAAAGAGACCACTAAGGAGAAGAAAACAGTAAAAGGACACCAATGCGTCTTCATCACAGCAAAGAAAATCCAGCTCACTCAGGCAGGCTTTAGCTGGACCCTAAACAAAATGTGTACTAGTTTAGAGAAAACATATAAATGAACTAAAATTGAAAATCCTACAAGGCTATATACATTGTAACATGTATAAAAATAAGAAGACGAGTATAAAAAAGATGTGGTATAATTTCCAATGAGACAACTCTTCACAAGAGACCAAATGATGCAGAAATTAAACGACTATAGGTTACTGTACAGCCTTCAACAATGAGCAAAGCCCATACAACGTAATACCAATATACAGGTGTATAAAGATGAAGAAAAAACAAACATCAACAAACGACAACCACTGAATTAGAGGCTGTTGCCTTGGGACAGGCACATACATACATTTTGTACATACTTCGTGGTTGGGTTAAATATGTTAGCGGTATCCCAACCCTCCCCCTAACCTAGGACAGTGGTGTAACAGTACAACATGAGAACGAACTATAAAAAATCAGTTGAAAAAGGCTGAAGTCATCAGATGGATACAAATAGAAATACTACATAGTGTGGACGTGGCCAGGTACTTGTATATCCCAAGAATAAAGGTACATTTGAGTATGATTGCCAATGAGACAACTCAATCAAAGTTCAAATAAAGTGGATAAAAGCAATTATAGGCCACTGTACAGTCTTCAACAATGAGTAAAACCCATATCATATAGTCTGCTTTTAAAGGCCCAGACATAAATTATATGAACAATTCAAATGAGAAACTGACGGCCTAATTTATTACAAAACAAAAATATCGAAAATTATAAATGACATTGATGAACCAACAACAACTACTGAACTAAAGCTTAAAGCATAAGACTGTACAAGGGTTAAATAATACTATTAATTTGAAAGCATGCCTTTTATGGCTTTATTTGTAAATACCCAGCTATCTATCTAATTGCCAACCGCGGAAATTGTAATATTTCATAAAAGGTTATCAGGAACTATGATACTGAAAATATATGTGAAAACACTTGACCAAACAAACAACTGACTCCTCAGAAAATACACAATAAAGGAGCCCCTGAGATGAACCCTGGTTTTTGGTAGGGTTTGTGTTGCTTTCTTTAGTTTTTGTTGTTGTGTTGTGTCCTTCTTTATGACTATAAATACTACGAAAAAGAAATAACCTAGTAAATTGAAATGGTAAGTCTATCAAGCCTCTAATCCTTGTTGATGGAGTATTTTTAAGACTTAGTAAAGTTAGGTACAGTAGAAAGTAGGTCAACAAGTACTATCTCATATGATGTGGCTATATATGTATGTAGATTTATGTTAAATAGAAGGACATGTAAATAAAATAATCTGATTTTCCTGTTCTTTTAGTTAAAACCATTCACAGCCTAAAAAATCTGGTGAAATTCTGTTGATTGATGTGCAACTCAGTATATTATATAAAGGCATACGACTACAATTCACACATATGCACAGTACATAAAATCATGAGTTACTTAATCCTGCAAAAATCCATAGAAGAATATTGACAGCAACCGCTCAATGCAATACTGCTCTACAAAATAAAACAAATGCATTATACATTAAATACTGAATCACCTGTGTAAAAAATTGTCTATAATAATAGTCTGAGGTCTGACACAATCAAATACTAGTAAGACCTTGTACAGCTGTTGTATACTTGCAGTGTTTTATTCATATTATAAACAATTACCAGGGTAACAAAGAAATACAATATTAAAGACTTCAAATCAAAGAGGACTGACAGAAGACCACATAAGGTACACAAGCTCCATACAAATTTAAAAAAGAATGTTTAGAGAAGGAAGGCATCACAGAAAAAAATAAAATAGCCTTGCAAGACGTCATGATTATTTGGACTAGCCAAGGATTTGTATAGTAAGACTATACAAATCCTTGGACTAGTCTAGTCCTATAATTTTTGCATCAAAGCAAAAAATATAAAATAGTCTTTCAAAGTGTCAAAATTATTTGGACTATTGTACTGCATGTTGGGAAGAACCCTCCAAATGAGGGCAAGGGGTCATTTTACTGTTGAAGAAAAGAAAAAAAGAAAATTAATTAAGAGGGGAAAATTCATTATATTTTAAACAGCTTTTTCAAAAAGAGGTCTATAGGGTCCCATTATTTTTAATAATAAAAACAAAAGATATAAATCCAAGCCTATTATAAAACTTGTGGACATGTTTTGAACTTACAATACCAGATACATTGTAGATGTAAATAGTTCTTACAATGCCAATGGGAAACATTTCTTCAAATGATATAAATATATGCTCATTTGACATAAATTTTGTACTTAAAAGTGGCTTTTACAACAAAAACAAAATTAATCACTTGAAATGTATTACTAGTACTCATAAAAGGGATAGTCATGCAATTGAGGGGTTGTTCCGAACCTGTTGGAGGCAATGTCTTTTTAATATAATAATCAAATAAAAATTATTTTGAAACTCAGATCACAGGGGTTTGTTACAAACCTTGTGCTCAGATGTTCAACTTCAATAAATTTATGTTGCGCGACTTTAGGCAGCAGCCATTTGATTTTCTGGGGAGGGGGGGGGGGGGGGGCTATGGATTTTTTTTCTCGACAAACTTTTTTTTTCGCCTGTGGCGAAAAACAATCTATTTTTTTGGTGACAAGGCGAAAACAATTTTTTTCTTTCAATTTAGCATTTATTATAGTGGCAGCTGAGGGTGAAACAAACAATTTTTTTTTCTCAGGGTCAAAAACAAATTATTTTTTTCTCCAAAAACTGGAAACAAACTTTTTTTCCAAAAAAATCCATAGCCCCCCCAGAAAATCAAATGGTTGCTGTCTTACTGTTTTTGTTTAAACCTATCAACTTGTATAATGATAACCTACTATTTACCTACTACCTTTTGACAACACATTAATTACACCATGACCCTTTAACACGAATATGCTAGCTGCATGTTGATGTTCTTTGGTTGAAGTCGATAAAAAACAAGCACTCATGGAGGCTGCCATTTTCGGATGTTGTGGGTCAAAATATCATTTCGGATACTATCGTTTCTTTAAAAGTTTTCATAGGGTCTACGAATAATCCAAATTGTTCCGAGTCTCTGACAGAAATCTGACATAAGATTTTTTACCATTACGAAAACCCAGACGTTTGATTTGTAAAATTCAAGCGTCTGGGTAACCGAGACTATAAGTTACCATGATTGACTACGTTGATTACAATATATTGAGAAAAATATACATGTACCAAAGAAAATGAGAACCATACGAAATAAAATGTACATTTTGTAACTGCCTATAAAAAAACAGCTTCCCGGAAAACTTTATTGAAAGATTGAGCAAATACACTTATTAATATAGGTACCAGGATATAATTTTGTATTTACGCCAGACACGCGTTTCGTCTGGAAAGCAGCATCAGTGACTAACGAATCCCAAAAAAGTTAAAAACGCCAAATAAAGAAGTTGAAGAGCATTGAGGACCAAATTCCGAAAAGTTTTGTCAAATATAGCGAAGGAAATAATCCATTCCCTAGGTAAAAAAAGCCTTAAGTGTTTCATAAATTAAAAAATTTTGTAAACCGCTAATTTTTAAATATTACCATATCAATGATACGTAATTCATGTCGGCACAGAAGTGCTGACTTCTGGGCTGGTTATCCCCTCGATGAATTAAAACTCCATCGACCCAGTAGTTGTAAAAAAACTCATAGATACCAGGATATAATTTTGTATTTACGTCAGACGCACGATTCACAACCCAAACTCCAAAAGCACAAGTACCAAAAAGGTCTGCAATTCCTACTCCGCAAATCTCGTTTCTTATGACTTGTGAGACTTAATTCTAATCCTGGCGGATTTGTTATTTATCTTTGTCTATTATCATCAAGACTCCACTAAAACCCAAAACACATCGTTATAAACAAACTGTTCAACCATGCAACTTGATAAGCTCCTGGTTTTATAGATGAAAAAACGGAGTAATGTCTTAAACACTAATAAAATAGACCTCACTGTGGAGCTTGTGATTCAGTTGTCGTTTCTACATATCACATATACCCATTTTGTTTTCTTGAGCTGTTCTTTCTCATTTTTGAATTGTTTCACATTGGTTATTTTGGGGCCTATTATAGCTTTTAATGCGGTATGGGTTTGCTTATTGTTGAAGGCCGTACAACGGTCTGTAATTAACTAGTAATTTGGTCTCTGGTAGAGAGTAGCGGTGTTTCATTGACAATCATACCACACTTTCTTATTTTTATAATTAATCTAAGCTGATTATATTAAATAAATGGATTGGGATGTATGTTTAAGCAATGGTTTAATTAACGTGACCTACTGGAACCCATAAGTTAAAGTGCTGATCAGTATTTTAAATTAATTTTCACTATTATTTTTGTACGCATTGTAAAATATTTCTTTTTCGTCTGCAAGAGTACAACCGTACAATAATACATTAAAATCAGGCTAAATATGAAAATAAATGTGGTAGGATTGTCGATGACAACTCTTCAACACAAACAAAATGCCATAGAAGTTAGCAGCTAAAGGTTACCGTATCAATTTCAACAACGATCAAATTCATTCTGCATCCAAACATACTATCTACACTGATCTGTGTCCACACTTGTTAGCTATAAGCATAAGTCTACAATGGCACTTTACCTCGCCTGACATATATAATCGCTATCTAGTGGCGGATGCAAGTTTGTAGAGAGCTTATGTCCCCTAAAATTGTCTTATTAATAGCATAACATCGTCCGATTATCGTACATAAATTGTTCTCAGGGAAGCCCACTGACTGCATGCCTATATAAATAAGTAATAAATAACTTTGTGATACCACCTCCTTATCATAGATTAGGTACATAATTATTTTAATGTAATACTAATTTCTTTTAATAATAATGAGGATATACATTGTACATTTTATATGTACAACGTTTTCTAAATGTGGTCAGATTTATGTGTGTATGTTTATCATATATAGCATTCATTTCATTTTGAATCTTTAGCGTATGTATTTGCAAACGCTTTTTTTTGTAAGTAGTTCGGTCTACTCGAATATAAAAGGTTGTTCTCCCGCCCTTTTCATTTATCGAGATAAATTCACACTGAAAGCCTGTTCGACAGGCATATTATTGAAAAAAACTTGCATGTAGCAACATGATATCATTTTTTCGAGCCTTCGACTTTAGTCGAAAAAGCGAGACATAGCAATCCTACATTCCGTCGTCGTCGTCGTCGTCGGCGGCGTCCACAAATATTCACTCTGTGGTTAAAGGTTTTGAAATTTTAATAACTTTAATCTATACTTGATTTCTACCAAACTTGGACAGAAGCTTGTTTATGATGATAACATAGTATCATAGAAGAATCCAGAAGTAAATTTTGTAAAAATAAAATTCCATTTTTTCCGTATTTTACTTTTAAATGGACTTATATTTTCTGCCAGGAACAACACATTCACTCTGTGGTTAAAGTTTTTAAAATTTTAATAAATGTCTTATACTATTTTGGATTTGTACCAAACTTGGACAGAAGCTTGTTTTTGATCAAAAGCTAATATCTAGAAGGAAATTTTGTTAAAATTTTGTACCTGTGTATCCGTATTTTACTTATAAATAGACTTAGTTTTTCTTCCAGTTAACATTACATACAGTCTGCATGCAGTTACTTTTTTTAAAACATTTATTAGATTCATAAACTATCCTGGATTTTACCAAACTTGGACAGAAGCTTCTTACAATCATGACAATCAAAAGATAGTATCAAGAGGAATAATTTTATTGATTTTTTTCCTCATTTTTGTTGGGCCTGCGATTAACAGCAAAAGTAGGCGAGACACTGGGTTCCGAGGAACCCTTACAATTTTTTTTCTAATATTTTGTCTTTTATTTTGTAGATGTATGTTACTGTTCAGTGAAGTCAACCGTTTTGGACTTTATCGATTTTTTTTGTCATATATATGTTAACACATGACATAGGTAAAATCTTTGTTCTTACTGTGCTATAATCTGGATAATGCACAGCAAAGGTGTGCATTAACTACCTCAGATATACTGCACAGTTCAAATCTATTTTTACCTTTAGGGACGGTTCCCGGATTTTGAAAGGGGCGTTATTCTACAAAATAAAAAAAAATCACCGAGTCTAGCGAGAATAAAAGCAATATTACCATATTATGAGGTCCGAGTACACAGTTATTTTGTAGTGCATTTCTTTTAGACAACAAATGGAAATAAAAAAAATCCAACCTGCGCTTTCTCAATAAATTTTTACAGTGTGTTGTACTACTTTTGGGACA
The DNA here is from genome assembly GCA_019925275.1 of Mytilus edulis. Lineage (NCBI taxonomy): Eukaryota > Metazoa > Mollusca > Bivalvia > Mytilida > Mytilidae > Mytilus > Mytilus edulis. Next base: position 8,507,266 of record CM034358.1, on the reverse strand, counting down.
AATTATATCGAATGTTATAGAAAACTCATCAGCTCCAACTCAAAATATGGACAATTTTATGTAAAGGGGGTCTTGAAATCTTTTGACAGCTTCCGAAATGCTAATTTTTGACCTTTTTCAACTGGACCAAATCACTACTTTACATAATAATTCATGAATCAAATATTTTTACAGTGTAATTGTATCCCCCTTTCTTGCTACTTGAGGCATAAAACATAAAGAAATACATTTGGAAGGGGTATGACAAGTTACACACTGTCCACACTAGGGACTATATTCGTCTGTGTACTCGGACCATGATGCTAAAACACGATACTTTGTCCAATCCCTATTCGCCCCCATCCCTGAATCCGCCATTTGCCTTAAAATTACGACAAAGTTGAACTTTGTACAAACATCGTAGTTTCAAAATGGGAAAAAAGAAAGGTCTCTCATTCTATATTTTATCTAAGCTGGGACCTAAAATATTTCATCATATTTTGTGTACAAAAGATAGTTAAAACAATTTTTGAATATTTCTGCCAAAAAAGAAATGTATCTTAGAAATCTGATTTGGATTAGCTTTAGAGTCAATGGAATTTTTAATGACTTTTTGAAATCTATTCCTATAAAGTGACTATTTTTGGATCTAATTTAATGAGGTCCTTTTTGAGTTAGTTTCAAAACAGGAGGATCACCTGGAGATGAATCAGACTTCATTTAGATGGACGTGTCTTAAAAATTAATACAGTAGATAAAAAGAAATTTATAGGGTTTTGGGAGTGAAAGATAAGAAAGAGAAATGTATTTTCTGTTTATTTAACATTTTAAATTTGAGTAATATAACATCTTCCTCGGTTCATCTTTCTCTAAGATATCATTGAGGGAAAGAAATTCAAACGCAATTAATCCAAACTCAATAACCCTTTCAGTTATGATTTTTTTTTTGCATACACCGATCATTTGAAATTACACAATTTGTTTAAGTCTTAATCATCAATAATTAAATAAAAATTGGGAATAAATTTAACAGAAACGATAAAAAAAAAATCTACCCTTAAATCGCAATTTTATAATAAGTCTAATTATAACAAGAACTATCTTTAAAAAAGATATCCGACGTATTTAAATTTGAATATATGTTTAAAACTATCATTTCGATAACCTTCAGAAGCACAATGACTTAATGATGCAGGACCTCTTTAATTAAATCTCCATCTTGTGAACAACAATGCTCTAACTATCTAAAAAATCAATGAATTACCAACAAAAGAACGTTACAAATTGTTTTGTGAATATTCCGTTTATTTTTAAATAAATGATTTACCATTTAAATAACGTTTTCTCTGTTTGTGTTCAGTATTCTCTTTCTGTTTACATTCACCAAAACCCCGCGGAAATCTCACATGCGTAGGTGCGTTCTAAAAGTGATGTACGTTCGTACAACAAAGTTTACATTAAAAATTATACAACTGTCCCGAATAAACAGCTGTCATGGATGCAAAGATCCATCAGCTATTGGAGAAACAATTATTTTAATAAAAATATAAATCTTTGTAAGATCTATTTCAAATATTTATAGTTTTTCACTTGCTTTCCATCACGATATAATTAACGAGACGTTTTTTCAAACACAACCAAATCACCCACCATTACAGCATTTTGTCCAATCACAGAAAGGATTTTCGATCATGCGTATTCTGTTGCCATAGTTAAGCGTCCTTAAGTTCAAAGGGCACAAACCGAAACTACATGTATACCGACTACGTCGGGAAAAAAAAGTTAGTTTAAAACTTACCAAAGTCGTATTTCCCCCTTTTATTACCATACAAGAAACTTTACTAGGATCAGTGGATTGCGGAAATCGTACACATTTCTAAAACGTTCACGTAATTGATGGCGCCATGTGTTGAAACAGTTATTGGCCAATCAAATCGGTATATACGATTTAATCTGCACGATCTGGATGACCCTTTAACCCGAACTCCTACGTGCAGATTAAATCGTATATGTACCGACTTGCTTGGTCAATGACTTTAACTTAACATACTTAATTAAGACTGGTTTGTGTGCCATCTCAATCCTTTTTCTTTTGTCGCTTTATCTCCCTATAGTAAGCAACCTTTCCTGCTCAACATGTATAAAAAAAAAAACGAAAAAAGATGTAGTTCATGTCACGAGATATTTATCATTCTTCATGATTCTTTTAAATAAATCGCTAAAAGCTAAAAAAAAAAAAATGATTTATAAAAATAGAAACATTTAATCTGTGTCGAAACTATCATGTATGTTCCGGGTCTAGCAACATGCACTCTTTTTTTCGACAGCCATCAATATCTGTTTAAATGTTTTATCATACGATTTGTTTTGACTGTCAGGAACATTTAAGTGTAACATGCATTTCAAAAAAAAAATATATGCCCCTACTGTCATTTATTGTTGTACGAATGACACCGGGCATTTATTTTTGTTTAAATGCATGTAGACAATTAACGGGCTTTATATCTGACCTGTAGTCAAGTTCATATGGGTACATCACTATCTTATTGTAAAGGTTAAGCGTATATTTTTTTTACATCCAATTGTATTTTTGTTTATCTGATAAGTTAAGCCTTTTTCAACTGTTTTTTTATAGTTCGTTCTTATGTTGTACTGTTAAACAACTGTCCCATGTTAGGGGAGGGCCTGTGAAACATGTTTAACCCCACCACATAATGTATGTATGTGCCTGTCCCGAGTCAGGAGCCTGTAATTCAGTGGTTGTAATTTGTTTATGTGCTACATATTTGTTTTTCGTTCATTTTTTTAAAATAAATAAGGCCGTTCGTTTTCTCGTTTGAATTGTTTTACATTGTCATAATGGGGCCTTTTATAGCTGACTATGCGGTATGGGCTTTGCTCATTGTTGAAGTCTGTTCGGTGATCTATACTTGTTAATTTCTGTGTCATCTTGGTCTCATGTGGATAGTTGTATCATTGGTAATCATACCACATCTTCTTTTTTTTTAAACATCTGGAGTCAGTTTCACAAAAAAACTTACGACTAAGATTGATCGGAAGTCATCAACATTTCAGTATACTTATTATAAGATCAATCTCAGTCGTAAGTTTTTTTGTGAAAACGACTTCTGACCTGTATTCAAGTTCCTATGATGTACTTGCATATTTATTTAGATCAGTAAAAATATGTTGATCAGTGCTTGATATTTGAAACAGTATTCAAGGTCAGCATTCAGTTTTAATACATGAAAAGAACAGTACAATACAAATTCAAATAAAATGTTTGGTCGAAACGAAGAGCCAAACTGAGAACGCATTCGAAAGCTTGTTTAATCAAAGTACTGAAGTACTGAACATCAGAGGACCTCAAGTTGTGTTGAATTATTGATAAATGACAGGTGTTTATATTATACCTACCAGACAGATATGTTCACCATACAATATAGTACAAATATTAAATATAATATGCTATCATATCTGAGATACTGACTTGAACTAGGAAACTTAACTTTGTGAATTATCAATGATTACTTGGTCAAATGAGAACTGTTAGATTGGCATTATGACCATATAGTTGCACACATACAAAAATCGTTAGCGTATAACTTATAATAGAGAATCAACATAGCAAACAATTTTTCGAGTAGCTATATAGTCACTCACTGAACTATGAAAAAGAGGTTCAAGACAATCATATCAAAACAGATAAATTGTAATATTGTGGCTAATTAAAAAATAAAGTGGGGAAAAATATATTGTTTTGGCGAAAGAGGTGGCGAAAAAAATAATTGACCCAGGGGAAACTTTGGGGCTAAAGATACCAGATGAACAGCAAACTCATAAATGGAAAATAAACTTACAATTCCATGACTAAAACTGAAAAAGACATGCATACAAATAAAAGTACACTAGAAACAACATAGAAAACTAAAGACTGAGCAACACGAACCCCACCAAAACAGGTGATCTCAGTGCTCTGGATGGGTAAGCAGATCCTGCTCTACAAATGGCATTAATTAACAATGTTTGTACATGTAGTATCCAGGTCTTTTTTCTGAAACATTTAGCTTTTGGATCAATTGCTAATTAAATGGATGTTAACACAGCAAGATTACTATCCCTTATTCTAGATTTTTGTTGCAGTCAACACAAACTCTTTAAATGTTCATAAATAGCTTCACTGAGTTACATTTGTATCTTGGTTTTATTGTAACACAGTCAATCATTTATCCATTATATTTTTTTTTTAAATTAGCAGCTATACATGTACATTGTAGGTTCTGTTTTCTAATTAGGTCTTTCCACCTTTCCGTGGAAAGACCTATTGATTTTGTTCTGATTATTATTTTTTTTTTCTTCCGCCTAATTTTTTTTCTTGCGTAATTTTGTTGTTTCAAAAGATGTCGCTTAGATATTTGGAATATGATATCGTATAGTTTATACGCTTTAAAACTGACAACCGCGCAGTAAGAGTTATCTCCCCAAACACTGTTTTTCTTGTGGCCACTACTCCTTCGCAACCGTAAAAGATTACGACAAATTTATTTTACCAAATTGCTCGTTACATCTTCAGGATTCGGAGTTTAGTTTTAACCGAAGCTATCCTGATACTCCATATGAGAGTTATTCCCCCTTATGTATTTGATATAAGTGATTTGCATTTCTAACTGGTAAACCATAAGTGATAGAGACCTAGGGTCTTTTAATTTGAGATCCTTGGTCCAAAAAAATGAAAATTAGGTCAAGGTCATATTCTAAATTTTTTATTTTGGCTTATTTTTACTTATTTTCAAAACCTTATAACATATCTACATCTTATTTTCACTAAATTGTTAGTTGCGACATGCCGTTACTTATAAATTTTGGTTGAAAGGGTGCATAAACAATAAATAGGAGTTTTTGCCCATCTTATATTTAGAATTATGCGTAAAGTCATATAACTCATTAACCATACATAATAAAGACCTAGGGTCTTTTGATTTGAGATCCTTGGTTTATGACCTTGAAATTGAGGTCAAGGTCATAGGTAATTTGCACGTTCTAGATTTTGACCTTTGCTTTAAATTCATATTTATATATTATAAAGCCATAGGAACTGACATTTTAGATTGATTTTTAATATTTTGATAATAAAATAGATCTTCACTTGTGGAAAGACCTTCAATTTTTCTTTGAACAATTGGTTTTTAATTATTAAATGGTTCATTGTAAATATTACAATGTATTATATGTAGATAGCCATTTGCTTATGATGGTATTTTTGTTAATTGAATATCACAACATTTGGATAGTTTTTCAACTGTTAGGTTTTTTTTACTTTGTTCTGGATTTAATACTTTGGATACCACTGGTTTAGCAATGAGAACATTTTGGTCTATACATATAGAACACAACTACCATATGAATGTGTCGGTCCTTTGTAAGAAACCTGTAAAACAGGCCTTGTAATTTTTTGGTGTATATCTTGATTTCCCGATTGTACATTGATGTGGCCATTAGTTTTCTTGTATATATTGTTTAACATTTGACATTTCATGGCTATTTCTAACTGATTTATGTATAGTTTTTTTCTGATTGTAAAAATGTTGTATGGTTATAAGCTTTATTTCTTTTTCATCATTTTGTCTAGAGCTGGTGTCTGATTTATACCAATCATACCTCCCTTTTCTTTTTTATGAATAATGACAACAGTTTGGTTTTAATTTTCATTTATGTATGTACATGTAACAATATAAAACAGTATATATACATGTATAATCTCATTCCATCATTAATATTGGTCATTGTCGGTATATATTTATCTTTAAGTTTAACAATGTACTGTGAAAGAGCTATCTTCTAACAGATACTTAGTATATAATGGTTATTGTGAAACCACTGATTCAAAGGACAAGTTTCACTTATTGCCCAAAATTGCCTAAACTATAAAACTCCAAAAAGTTCTCAATTTGGTTCGTAATTTGTTTCTATTTCAAAAGTCTTAACACTCAATAAATCAGTTCTTTTCATAAAAGTACATTTTATGTTCCAAATTTGTCAAAATGTGATGATTTTGGGCAATTTTCAGACCTGAAAGCTTTAAGCCTTTAGGAATAAAGATTTGGCCGCTACCTACATGTAGTTTTTTGTACCATCCAAAATGTTTCGTAACCAAAAGAATCCAAATCTGATATATATAATTCATCAATATAAAAACGTTTTAGATCTTGGATGGCAGCCAAGTTGAAATAATGGCAAAAACAATTAAAGTTTTACCATAGTTATCTGTGGTATAATTTTCACAATTATTCAATGGTTTTGTTGTGTCTGATTTTCGAATAGAAAAATAAAGATGGCAAGACCTGAACGATGCCGCCTAATTTTGTTAAGTAACATATATGAACAACAGAGTCAGTGTGGGGCCACTAAGCTAAACTGCCCGCTTTGCACCAGCCAATATAAATGAATGCCTAGGGTGGGAATCGAACCCACATACACCAACTCTGTTGTCCCTATATTTTTTTTTAAAATGAACAAAAAATTGTCAAGAACAAATTTAAAAATATAGCGCTCATAGGTTTGTCTCAATAAAGATTTGCTTAGTTTGCTCATGCAGTATCCCAATATTGCTCTCAATAGTATAAATAGGCTCATGTGTGCTCAAATAACCATTTAGATTAGTCTCAATATTGATATATATCTAACTCAATTGAGTAGATCTAGCTCAAATTTTACTCAACATATAACTGATCATATTTGCTCAATTTAAGATCTCATGGGTGCTCATAGATAAAGTTAACTGATTGTATTTCTCATAGATATAACTAATCATATTTGCTCAATTCAAGTTCTCATATGCACATATGCATGTATGTGTGAACAAATGTCTAATATAAGTTACTAAAATTTGACATGGATATGGTTACACATTTAAATTAAATAATGCTGTAGAGAATGATAAGCACAAGTATGTCATCAAATTATCATATAATTTTGGCGATGCATGTCATATATGGTCAAAATAATACAATACTACAAGCTAAGAAAGACTTAAAAAACAGGACAGTTAATCTATATTTATATCTCCAAAACTGTAAGGTTTCTCCCAATATATCTATAGTAATTCAGTAAATGTGATTAACCCAAATTCTGACATTTCAGTGTAAATTTACGTAAGACTCTTGATTTTACGAGCAAGAGTCTTTATACACTCAAAAAGAGTCCAACTCTATAGGAAGAAGAAAAAGTCTTCTCTGAATATTCATACCTGCCAACTTTTCAAAATGCCCATGGGGGTTTTGCGTGCAAGATGGCTGTCATAGTCCTAAAAAACCTTCAAGTGGGCCTGCATATACATTTTAATGTTGTTTTTTGGCTTCTTGATACTTTTATAAGCCTAAAGTCATTATAAAAGTAATTGTTTTGTTTAAATTGTGGACAAAATTGCTCTTTCAAAATTTCAATTTGGGAGCCTCCATGGGGGAAATCCCCCGCAAATAGTGACAGTTGGCAGGTATGAATATTATATAAACAATAAATCCCAATAAATTCAACCAATAATTATATATTAGAATTACTTACATAGACATAGTCAAAGTCATTACAAATTCCGCGTATTTTCCAGTCAAGGGGACATATTCACATATACTAATGCAACAAACTAAGTCGGAGAAGGAGCGAAAATCCGAAACAGTATCTTAAAAAACAGAAAATAGTTCCGTGTGTGTGTCCAAGAGATCAATCTACTTGTTATTTACGAAGAAAGAAATTTAACTCAAAAAATTGTTCAGATCTTTATAAAAACAAATTGTTGTTATAAAAAATACACAAATAGTAACCTTATCTTTAAAGGCCTTGCAGGTTCTTGTTACTCCTACCCAATCTGCTGGTATTTTCAAAATGGCTGCGGGGGACGTGACCTGATAATTTATTTTAATATTATGACAGATTAAATTTTCCTGGTTTTGCTACGTTAATATTATAGACAAATATATGCTACAAACGGTTTAAAAAGGTTACTCCAAATCAAATAATTGAAATATAATTACCTTTCTGTGTATAAATGTGTGAATTGATTTCCTCTCGATTTTCTACACACTCGCTCTTGCCCTCTTGCGCACTCGTGGTATTCATCCGCAACAACAATTTTTTGATATTGAAGATCGTTTGATTAAAATACAAATATTTCTAACGACAAAACATTTTCATATTATAAATTTTGCATTAAGAAAAATTAAAAAAAACTGAGTATCCATTGAAAACATGAATTTAAAAGAAGTGATACGGAATTTTATTCTGCACTATATAGGTCCGCGGGTCTATAATGTCGGTTATTATTCCAAAACTAATTATATATGCATCTCTTTGATCTTTGCGCGAATTGAAAAGTAGGCGATGGCAATACACCCGAGGCCCCTCAGGGGCCTCTGATGTAAAAATGAGAGGTTAGAAACAGGTGCATCAGAATTTTTCGGGGTTAGGCATGATTGTTGATTTTTGTATGTTTTTTTTTTGTTGTTTTTTTTTCTTTGGCTTTTTTTTTGGATTTTGTACACTTCATTTAACCCTATAAAAGATACTGTAGACTTCTATTGTTTTCGTTTGCGGGCAAACATGTTCAAGAAGCAAAATTGATGATAAACGAATTTTTTTTTCCAATGCAAAACCCGTTATTCCTAATTTCTTTCTGAACTGTTGGATTTAATGCAGACCATTGATATGCGTTCGTTATTCCTCATTTTGAGGTACAAATAGGGATACCTTTATTTGATTACCTTTTATTAAACAACTAATTAAATATATAACAAAAAATTCTAAAAACATTACAGTGTTTTGAAAATAGTTCAGCAAAATGTAATTAAATTTTGATTATGTCAAATTGTTTTTTTTAATGGTGTAATCAACCTGTTTTAAACCCCTGAGCAAATTTACGCGCCAAATATAAAATAATGTAAATTTCGTGCACGGCATTTTATAGGACACTATAAAAGACAAAATCGTACCACTTTTCAGCAGAGACTTCCAGGATGAAGTTCGTTGGAGTTATATTCGTTCTGTGTTTCATCGGAGGTAAGTTTTATAACTTTTACAGCTAATTTCATAATACGTGTAAAGCAAGACTTTTGTTAGTTTGCTTGCTTTGTTTGTATATTGTACAATTTTTATTGGGATTACGTGCAATCAAATTCATATATAAGGTTTAACTATGCCTGTCTATATTGTTTGAAAATGTCAATGTTAATCACAAAGCTTGAATTAATGTGCATACAAACAGAGCATGCATTTACTCTACAAGCATTAGGAAATTAGCTGTTATTTCTCTTGCTAGAATATAATTTTATATATTTTCAATCTTTTAGATTAGACAATTTTTCAAAGTTTGCATGACTATTTACACAATAACATTTAAATGTGTATAAATGATTGGGAAAGTATTTATCTAAAAATCTGAAATAAGGAGAAGTTCAAACATAATAAATGCAAATTAACCCCAAATATATATACAGTCGAGAAGTATATGATTTTGAATTGTATATTTTAAACAAATTGTATTCTCTGGTTCTGTCCTGGTCTTCTATAACATTTTTAATAGTATTAAACGACTGTGTTTTCTTGTATGACACTAATTAATGTCTAATCTTATGTACTAGTATGTGTGATCAAAACTCTTTATAGGGATATTCTTATTCTGTTTCTTATAGTATACCTTTATTAGACCGAATGTTTCTGTCTCCTGTGTCTTATGATTAACCCTTTCCATATTTAATTTTCTTCATTTTGAACTTTTACATTTATTTTAAATTTTTTTGGACACGCGTTGAAAAAATATGAATATGTTTAACTAGATTATTCGGTTTTGCCTTTTATATTCATTACCCCCATCCGTTCTAGAGAGTATATATAAAAGCTGAACGAGATTTTGACGTGCATGTTTTTTACAGTCTGCAGAAGATGGCAAAATAAACAAAACACACGACTTTTACCCACTCAGTTACAGTTTAAATCACCTTTAATTGTTTACAGATGTCTATTGTTAATTTCAATCAATACCACTCACAACATTGATAATATGAGGGGAGCTTCCCGCACGTTTTTCCCAACTTAGTTTATTTTTGCCCCTTCTGCAAGAATAACAAAAAATGAATAGAAAATCAAGAAAAGTTTACAATTTTCTAAACTATAAAAACCCCGCCACATGTATGTATGTGTGTGTCCCAAATCAGGAGCCTGTAATTCAATCATGGTTGTTTGATTTTGTGTTGCATATTTGTTTTTCGTTTATATTTTTAAATATAACTAAGGCCGTTAGTTTTCTTGTTTGAATTGTTTTACATTGTATATATATAATATCGGGGCCTTTTATAGCTGACTATGCGATATGGGCTTTGCTCATTGCTGAAGTCCGTATGGTGACCTATAGTTGTTAATTTCTGTGTCATTTTGGTCTCTTGTGGAGAGTTGTCTTATTGGCAATCACACCAAATCCTCTTTTTTATATATTTATATATATATTTTTATGCATGCTTATAATTTTTTCCGCGCCAATTTTTTCTCTCACGATTATACACATTTAGTCTCCTGTATTTTTTCAGGATTGGAGGGGTTTAAATCCCGTGGGATGAAATCATCTCCACATCCAGGCAAGAGTGGCGGAGCAAGTGAAGATTACCGTAAGAGAATTTGAGATTTTTTCCTAATTCATAAATATTTGGTGAGCTTGTCTGCTTTCTATGTATAAATGTTCGCTCTAGCATTGTAACTAAGGTTAACATATGCATTCAAATGATTGACGGGGCTTAAGGTGGTATGGGAGTCTAAAATAAAAATGATAGAATTTGTTCATACTTTGCCAAAACGTAGTATCTATTGATATATGTTGAAAAATATAATAAAAATGATAGGTCACCGTGCATTTTCTCAAGCTACAGGACGTGACAAAATGACAAATTTTGTATGGATTATACAGGAAAAAACACCATTTTGGGATTAGAAACTAAACAAAATTATAGAATTGTTAAATACTTAAGGAAAAGATAGCTTTCAGACAATGCTTTGAGAATATCAAAAGAAAAGATAGGGTCACCGTACGTTTTTTCCCGGCTAAAACACAAAATGGGAAAATTCCATGTTGATTCCTTCAGAAAATACACTGTTTTAGAGTTCCATCCCCTTAAAATGCCAATTTAAAAAAGATAATAAAAACAACCAAATTAATCAACATTTGCAAAAAAATAATATTTATAAGTTATATTCCTATAAATTGGTTCTTTTAAATGAAAATTCACATTAAATATCTGCATTCCTGCATCAAATTTTGCTGACTTGATAGAAAATCTGGGCCTTTGATTCTCTGTTTTTTACAATCAAAGATGGAGGAAGACACCCATACAACCTTAAGCGGTTATAAATACATTATTCTTACAGCCGATTTCATTGAGTGTAGCCAAAGGTAATATCTTCAAAGTTTAGCTTGCTTGTTAGCTGAACCATGAAGTCATTAGGTCGGGTATACTACCCTCCTTTCGAAGTAGCCTAGTCCAACAGATTGATCTGCTGATATTGCCTTTGGCTTCACACTCAATGAATGTTAATTCTTATAAAATGTTTACAAGTTAACCAAACATTTGAGTTACAAGCATAAGGAAAACAGCTAATTGTACATTTAATATTGACATTTCAGCTTCTCTTACATTCTAACCATGAGTGTCCCAAATCGGCGTTTTCAGCGCTCACAAAAGTGTTTTATAGTCGCACAGTATCCGTTTATTTTGAAGCTGATCTTGAGAAATGCTATATAAAAATTCAGAGTATAATATAACTAGCTATTCCAGATAGAATAAACTCGGGAGAACGCTTTCGTTTTGCTCATTGTTAGAGACTGTACAATGACCTAAGTAACTTCTGTTTGGTTTGGTCTCTGTTGGAAATTTGTCTCATAGGCATTCATTCCTATTTTCTTATTTTCTATAGCATCTCCAATGGAAGAAAGGAATGAGGATGTTGAACTATCGGTCACTGGACGGAGTGAGCAGACATCTGTTTCGAGTGAAGAAGAATTTGGATCAATGGAAGACGAAGCTAAATGCGTTAAACCAGATTTTTATAAACTGCTTTCAGTTTTCAGAGGATTTCCCAAAACGGAAAGCAGAGGTAGGCAAAAATAGCTTTATTGTACAAGGTAAAAATAGCTTTATTGTTTACGGTAAAAATAGCTTTATTGTATATTTAAAAATAGCTTTATTGTATCAGGTAAAAATAGCTTTATTGTATAGTCAAAAATAGCTTTATTGCATAAGGTAAAAATAGCTTTATTGTATATGGTAAACATAGCTTTATTGTATAGGCAAAAATTTAGCTTTTTGTATATGGTAAAACAGTTTTTTGTAAAAGGTAAAAATAGCTTCATGTTATTTTCAGACTAAATAATAAATGATTTTTTTTCAGATCAAGTAATTCATGTTATTTTTCAGACCAAGTAATTCGTATCATTTTTTTTCAGAAATGAATGGTTATGAATCTGATTTGTATGAACCTTTGTTAGATCAATTTTGGGACACCAAAGATAAGATTGGTGTAGATAAAGCCCTGGATATTTTCATGAAGGACTTTTCCAGGTCCCTTTTTGTAGAGCGTTACCACTGTAAAGGAACACAACTTAATCAGATACTAATCTGTAAGTTGACATTATTTCTTAATGAGCTAGGGTCTAGAAGGTGGGCTGGAGACCGTTCAATTTAGTCTATGTTATATAATTTTCTCCACTTTTTATGCCTTAGCTAATTTGTATATTCTTTAAATTTTAGCACATCGTTCTTCTCTATTCTTTGTTTTGTGTCAATTTTCTATATTCACTATTATGTTAACTACCATACACACCCTCGTGTAGACAATCTTTAAGAATTACATTTCAAAAGCAAGCTTTGGGACAGTGCATTGCTTTGTATTTAAAGGGACCACAATTAATCTTGTTTAGTTTAGACAAACAATAAATTATATTCTGAGTGGGGGTTAAAAAGAGCCCAAATTGCTTTACCTGGTAAAACTGTTTAGCATTTTTTTGTTAATTTACGTGTTGTCTTTATTGCAATTGGTTATGTTTGCTTTTTTGAAGATCTTATATAGTATCATTTTTATATGTCTTATACTGATATCCTGGTACCTTTGATTTGATAACTATTTCAAAGATTCAAATACATTTTATGATATATATAGTCATGTATACTTAATGACATGTATTTCACTTTTAATATAGCTATTTTGGAGAGCAAAAGTAACGGCTTCATGTCAGAAGAATTCACAACTTTAAGGGCTGCAATTGACCAGATAAAGCCTAAATCAAATGATGGACAAAATTCAAGCAAAGATCTATTGGATATGAAAAACCCGAAAACAAAAGTTGAAGACATCGTGATAGAAGCTTTTAGGGTGCTCAACGTTATATTACATGAAGGTGCAGCCTCCGAAATGGAGACTCAGGAATTTGGTGGTACGTAATATAACAAGTTTATCTGATCTGTTTACACATGCTGGGGTTCAATTTAGGAAATTACCCCATGTACTAGAGATGTCATTTTGAAATTCTAAGCTATACTCTGACCACTCCCAACGTACTTCTTATACAAGCCGAACTACCTTAATGATTGTATTCAGCAAATACCAAAAGACCACGAAGACATAAATACTTAATACACATAATGATTTTATGGTAACTTTTTCTTTATTATTCATCTGGTTCATGAAATAACTCTGCCCTTTTCTCTGTTTAGAAATATCCAGTTATCCGTTCTATTCATACCATTAGGTGATATTTTTCCAAATTTGGTCGGACTGAAAAAGATATCACCTGTTTTAATATTTTTTCTGAAACACAATTGTATAAAAAGACGAGGGTATTAATTTCCTCCATATTACCATGTCCACCGCTATGACTGGACTTCAATGAAATCTTTTCGCCCAATACTCCGCAAATGACTAAGTGAATGTTGTTATTGGCTACCTAAACCACGAGTTTTCCCAACTAAACTTGAGAACTAATTTTCAGTTTGTCCAACTTGCTATCAAACGGCAGAGCACAATCAGCATCGAAAATTTTAGTTTTCCTGTCGAAGGTCAGTAGTTTTCTACAGATACTCCTGCTTCCTCGCGTAATAAAAACAGTCTAACCGCCACAAAATAGCCAATACTTTTGAAAGTTGCATTAAACATCAATCAATAAAATTTATTGTTGAATTTTTATAATACCTATGAACTAAGCATAGAATTTCGATTTTTTTCTAATAAGTACCGTAGGGGTATACTAATAGCTGGACATGGCATACGTATACACCATCTTGCTTATTTTAGATGTCGCCTGTTACCTGAGATTTGTAAGGCAAAATCTAAGACGTGAGGCCGAGGCTGACGTTAAAACATTAGAACAGATTAAACAGCTGTTGGCTGAATGGTCAACACAAGATTACCCTTCCGTGTTTCAATGTACAGAACCTCGTCGTGTCGTCGAGATTTATAGGGAAAATTGGCAAGGAATTAATCTTCCAGAGTAAGTGCACTAAAGATTTAACAAAGAAAGTGGGTTGGTGTGGTATCGCATGCATGGATTTAGTTAATTCAATAACAGGTAAATCACTTGACTTCAATTTTTTTTTCTGAGAACTATTTTTCAATTTGTATTCTCCCTTTGAAAAACATATTGTCTAAACCTTCATATATCGATGCTAATAACAATATACATATCTATATTTATCTCTTAGTGTATTTAGTGTTTTCTTGCAGTCTTCTGAGATAAGGAGTAAAATTTTGGTTTTAGAGGTTTTTTTTTTAATAATTTCAGAAAGGAGAACGAAGTATTCCAACTAGTGAGTCAATCTTTGAAGAGATTTTTACCAAAGTTTCGCAAGTCTTTGCAGACACTTTATGACACATTACATATCACTTTATCAAGAACAATTCAAAAGTTTGTAGTGAAAGTTTTTAATGAATTGAAGCCATTCCATGAAGCACAATCGGACGATGAAATGGTTGAGTTCTTTCAGAAATGTTTATGTAAGTATTTTTTCAGGTTTTCTTTTTTGTATCTTTTAATTTCTAAATATGTGCTATTGATTTTCAGAATGTTCTAATGAAACTTTTTGTTTTATTGGAACAAGAGATTTAATTCGGAAGCAGAACTTCTCGTTTGTGCAAACGTTGTTCTTCCTAATTAAGGGTAGACCAGAGTTTTTGTATCTTTTAATTTCTAAATATGTGCTATTGATTTTCAGAATGTTCTAATGAACTTTTTGTTTTATTGGAACAAGAGATTTAATTCGGAAGCAGAACTTCTCGTTTGTGCAAACCTCGTTATTCCTAATTAAGGGTAGACCAGAGTTGATTGACTTAAGCTATGGTTCCAATTTTATGTATTGAGTAACAGTTTCTTTTGGAATGTTTTTTTTTGGCGGAATTTTGCCAACGTTCACATATGTAGATTTATCTGAATATTTTGAATAAGAACAGGGCAGGATTTGGATGACTTGCAATTCAAACAATGGAACAATTTTCACTTGAAAAGCATAATGGGTTTTCTTATAACGAGGTCCTATCGAATGAATGATGCTTACCAAATAATGATCTTTAAATAGTTTTCCAACAGGAATGATAAATTTTTCCTACAGGAATGATAAATTTTTCCTACAGGAATGATAAAATTTTTCCTACAGGAATGATAAAATTTTTCCTACAGGAATGATAAAATTTTTCCTACAGGAATGATAGATTTTTCAACAGGAAACAATATTCACAACAGTTACAATGAATTGATGAAACAAATTACCCTCTGAAATTATAGGTCCTGTTTGTAAGCTCACATGCCCTCATCTGTCGAAGAAATTGGACTGATCTTAGTAAATACTGAACATTCTATCTCTTTTTCAGCCTCGGATACTAGTGAACTACAATTTGCTGAAAAATTGGTTCAAAGTTTAGACCTTTTTGGCAGTAAGTATTATATTCCCTTGAACGAGGCTCTTAACTGTCCTTCATTTCTGTTTTTTTTTTGCTGCTGATATTTCTTATCCCGATATTTGTGACTGTATTGCTATGACAAAAGTTTGTTTGTCTTGCACTAAAGAACTTCTATTTAATTTTTAATGTCAATTTTCTTTATTCTTTATATTTTGGAAATTCATTTTCATTTTTTCAGCTGTTTTGCCAATTTTTCTCATCCAAACCATTATGGGTGTTTGACAAGCACCAACGAACAGTTTTTCAATACTATATAGGACAAGAATGTCTGAAATAAAAACAAACCCCCTGTTGTGTTTCTGCACGGGCATGAGGCTTATGGGATCATGAACGTGCTAGTTCTCAAGGTGGCGTACAAACGACCCTGAAAAATAGTCAATATTCGTTGTTGAAGACTGTACAGTGACCTTAAGTTAACTTATATTTGGTTTGGTCTCTGTTGGAAATTTGTCTCTCTGGCATTCATTCCTCAGTTTCTTATTTTCTATAGCATCTCCAATGGAAGTGATGGGTGAGGATGTTGAAAGATTGTTCACTGGACGGAGTGAGCAAACATCTGGTTCTAGTGAGGAAGAATCGGGATCACTGGAAGTCGAAGATGAATGCATTAAACCTGATTTTTATCAATTGCTTTCAGTTTTCAGAGGATTTCCCCAAACGGACAGCAGAGGTAGGAAAAAAATAGCTTTAATGTATAAGGCCAATTAATGGTGTTTTTGACTCTTGAAGTATGGGAAAGATCATGTTAACATTCGTTAAATTATCAATAAATTTGAGAAAAAAAATCAGACCAAGTAATTCGTGTTATATTAATTTTTCAGACCATTTGTAATTCGTATTATATTGAAATTTTCAGACCAAGTAATTCGTATTATATTTTTCAGAAATAAATGGTTATGAAGCTTATTTGTATGAACCTTTGTTGGATCAATTTTGGGACACCAAAGATAGTATTGGTGTTGATAAAGCCCTGAATATTTTCATGAGGGACTTATCCAGGTCTGTATTTATAGATCGTTACCACTGCAAAGGGACACAGCTGAATCAGATATTAATATGTAAGTAGATGTTAAACAAAATTCATTATGAGGGTCTGGCTGGGGGAATAGTTGATTTTTGTTTTCATTTGTTTTTTACCAGTTTTCTAAAAAAAAAAAACACACTTTTTTCCCATTCTCAATTATATATTTAAGCACCTTATTCCAAATATATATATATTTTGTTTTATCCTTTTGTCTATTTTTGAATATTTAGAAAATCAAGGATTTTCTTATCCCAGGCATAGATTACCTTACCTGTATTTGGCACAACATTTTGGAATTTTGGATCCTCAATGCTCTTGAATTATGAACTTGTTTGGCTTTATAACTATTTGAAACGCTCGTCTGGTGTACTTAATTATAATACTAGTATCTGTTATACTATTAAGCCAATTATTCTTTATATTTTAACCCCATCCACACCCTCGTATTTTACACCAATTTTTAATACTACCCTAACGCCTAGACCATTCGTCTCAACTCGGCCTATTCCGTACCCTCAGTCATCTAAAGGATAGAAAGAGAGTAGCGGATTCTACCGAGAATTGCCGAATGTATCGTACCCTAGACTTCCTACTAAAATTATCAATTATGGAAAATTAAAAAAAAAATCGATTTTTTATTAACATTTTGGATCTTTAGCTAGAGGGAGACAATTGGTTAAAACTGTTATTGTTCCCCAACAATGTAAACATGATAAATCGTTTTTGTGTATACAAGGGACTTTGAGGGGGTCCATCATTGTTGTATTTTTATGGCCATTTTCTTTATTCTTTATACTTTTTGCCCATTATTCTCTATCCTGTATATTTTTGCACCTAACAATTTTTTATTTCTTGGTCTATTTTTCTCTAATCTTTATAGTTTTTGCCCATTATTTTCTATTCACACTCGAAGGCAATCATTCAAAATCAACAACTCAAGAGCATGCTCTGTTTTTTTTTTATTGTTTTTAAAGGGACTTATAGTATTGTTGTTTAGGAAAAAATATATATTCTATGTGGGGCTTTGGGTAATTTTGATAACATGCCTCAAAAGGCTCGAATCGACAACTTGGTTATCTATGTGTTGCTTTTATTCAATTCAATTAAAATATTTATTGCCATATAAACTTTAAACATAAGTTTGTGTACAAAATATTAGTAAACAATATAACTATGATCCACACACATATATATCTATAATACTAAAATTACGAGGTCCGATTTGTCAGCCGTCATCACGTAAAAACGACGAATCAAAGAATTCAACTTTATATATAACTAATATAGTACAAAGGTGTAGATTAAAAATTACACCACTCCAGGCCCTTTTGTTTTCCACGTAATTAATATTGCCAATAATTAAGACGTTCCGGGTCGAGTCCGATACCGATAACAATAGTATATTCACCTGTTACCTATTACCTTATCTGTACGTTCCGCATCCGACAGGCGCACCACCAAACGGTGTAGTTAGGATTAATATGCTTTATACACGGGTCATAATCACAGGGTTGACACTACTAAATTTAATCATTTAATCAGTAAGACTTTCTAAGATAACAATACGAATTCTAAAAACTATAATTGATAAGTTCCAGTTCGACGGGTTCAAACAGAAAGATTTGAAAGCAGAGAAAACTGTATCTTATAATCGGCATGACTTTATCAGATGACAATACTAATACTAAAATAAGGCTTGCGCACAGTTATATACTTTAATTCAGTGACGGACCCGCGATGTCACGGGTGTGTTCTAGTATATATATATATATACAATCATTCATTTACAGTAAATAGTCCAGTGTCCCCTGTCCTCAGTTCTAATGACTTTTTTGATGTAGGACCCCGATTTATTTACTTGTGATGGTCTTGATGGATTGAGTATAAAAAACCTTTCTTCGTCAGATAAATCTTGAATAGAAAAATTAAAATCCAAATTGTTAAAAAAGTTGTTTCTCAGTTTCATATTTAATTTTACAATCTAATATAAAATGTTTTTCGTTTTCTGATATTTTACATTTAAGGCATAATGCAATCAGTTATGTTTGCTAAACGTAGAACTTTTCTATTATCATTTTTGTATGTCTTGCACTCGTGGTAATTTTTATAATTTTCAAATACATTTTATGATCGTTTACAACTAATGTAGAATTCTTTCACTTTTAATTTAGCTATTTTAAAGAAAAAAAGTGACAGCCTCATGGTAGAAGGAATGAAAAGTATTACGTCTGCATTTGATCAGATAAAGCCAAAGTCGGATACTAGACGAAATTCTTACAAAGATATGGAAAACACCAAAACAAATGTTAAAGCAATTGTTCCAAAAGTTTATATGGTGCTCTACGATATGTTACATATGACCTTGACTGGTCATCTTGAGACCGGGGAACTTGGGGGTACGTATTGATTTATTTCACTTGAGTGGGCGGGGTGTAACCGGTTCGCATATTAAAGACCAGTCCAACTATAGATAGGTGTGTCGGGATAAACTCATCAATGAAATGTCCAGTTCTTTTGTATGTGTGTTTGGCGACACTGATTAGTGATTAGAATTCAATACGTATTATAACGGCAACCATCCTTATCACACACATCTTCAAATAGACTGTCCTTATGCAAATTAAAACATAAGCGCCGCCCGATCAGTTGAAATAACATTGGTAAAACAAGTACAATTTTATCTGATATAAATACAAGTATGAAGTGTTCGATTTAGAATGACCATTCACATTTATCGTCTCGTAAAACCTTGATTTTTTATTTCACCCATTGAGCATCAAATTTCGTCTATGATTTATACTTTATACATTAAGTAGGGGCCTATACCTTGCATGATGACATGGCATTCACCATCTTGCTTATTTCAGATGTCGCCTGCTACCTGAGATTTGTAAGGTTAATTCTAAAAAAAGAGGCCGAGGATGATGTTACAACACTAGAACAGATTAAACAGCAGTTTGTTCGATGGTCAACACAAGATTTCCCTTACGTGTTCCAATGTACAGACCCTCGTCGTGTCGTCGAGGTCTATAAGGAAAATTGGGAAATGGTTAATCTTCCAGAGTAAGTATAATGGCATCATAGAAATAGAAAGTGGGAGGAACCTGCATAATTGAAATAGAAAGTGGGAGGAACCTGCATCATTGAAATATAAAATGGGAGTTATCTGCATAATTTAAATAGAGAGTGGAAGGTACCTACATCATTTAAATTTAAAGTGGGAGGTACCTGCATCATAAAAATAGAAAAATGGGAGGTACCTGCATCGTAGAAATATTATGAAAGTGGGAGGTATGTATCTGAATGATAGAAATATTAAAGTGGGAGGAACCTGCATGATTGAAATAGAAAGTGGGAGGAACCTGCATGATTGAAATAGAAAGTGGGAGGTACCTGCATTATAGAAATAGAAAGTGGGAGGTACCTGCATTATAGAAATAGAAAGTGGGAGGAACCTGCATTATAGAAATAGAAAGTTGGAGGAACCTGCATCATTGAAAAAGAAAAGTATTTGAAACACGTCTTAACCGATTTGTATAAATACGTATAAAATGGTAAACCATTCTAAGTTGGGTGAATTTGCTCAATAGCAACCAATTTACAAAGTCTTATTAAATTATTGTTTCTCTTTTATTATTAATAACTGTTTTAAAAAAAGTCGATTTATTTCTCACAACTATTCACCTGTCGTATGCAGTTCTCGCACACGAGAACTCGGAATGTACTTGATGTTCGACGGTATGCAAGGTTTACATTGTTGGCTATCTAGCAGTGTATTTAATCATTCTTATTGTATGACGAGATAATTACGCAATCCCCCCTCAAAATAAATTTACCTGAAAGACTTTTCCTTTAAGTTCAGGTTAGATCGGGCCAGTTTATCAACTTTTTGAAGGTCTATTCAGATTTTTAATTGTTTTCACTCAAACAGTCGGGTTTTGAGGGTTGTGTGCTTACCTTATTAGTATCTAATGTCTTCCAACAATCTACAGTGAAAACCTGTTTAAACCGAACCTCTCAGGGTCTTGTGATTGTGTTAGGTATATGCCGATGTTCGGTTTTATCAGGTTCACAACACGTACAATTTGATATGACAGTGCTTAAAGGGGCACTTATGTCTAGCTGTCAAATTCATGTTGACCGATTCTAATCAAATTCTTATATTTGATTTATAACAATGTAAAACAGTACCCAAACTATTAAAAGTCTAAATAAAACAATAAACAAGGCACAGGTATGAAAATACGTAGCTTCGTTTCGTGTGTATTTGAGTGTAGACGCCATCTAATTATTTATCGAGTTGACCTCTATAGTCAAACGATGACCATATTTAAGCGATGTAAACATAAATATAGATATAAATAGATTCAGCAAACACGTGCTGTTGAATTATTCTAGGTCTATTTAATTTCATATAAAGATAAAAAAAAAAATGTGTATAATCGTTTCCACCTGTAATATAATGTTTATTTGTGGATCGAATCCGTCAATCAAATGGTTTACCTTCGTTTCACTTTCAATGTTGATATTCTCTTCCTTTAAATAACTGTACACATACAATTCACGTGTAATCCATCTCAAGCTAAGGGGTTAAATTAAAGTTCACATGAATACGGATTCAATGAGGTCGCAGTATTCACTTGCAAGTGAATAACTTATAATCAATGTTTTTTTCCTTATTTTGACAAAATTGAACATTATTGGCTACTAAAAACGAATTATTATTTATCTATTTGTATTTCATTACTGATTGAGCCAAACAAAATAATATATTAAGCTTTTGATATATCTAGTAGCTAGTGCCCCTTTAAGAACATGTTTGGTTTAGACAGGTTTTCGTTTATGCAGGATTCGATTTAGTCGGGTTTCACTGTAGTTTCTTTTAATAATTTCAGAGAAGAAAACGAATTATTCCAACAAGTAAGTGGCGCTTTGAAGAAATTTATACCAAGAGATCGCAAGACATTACAAAGTGTTTTATCAAGAACAATTCAGAAGTTTGTAGTGAGAGTTTTGAAGGAATTAAAGCCATTCTATGAAGCACAATCAGTAGACGAGATGGTTGAATTCTTTCAGAAATTTTTATGTAAGTGTAAATTTCCATGTTTTCAAACTTTTAGCTGGCAACTTAAATCTCATAAACGTGTTAAACCCCGCCGCATTTTTGCGCCTGTCCCAAGTCAGGAGCCTCTGGCCTTTGTTAGTCTTGTATTATTTTTAATTTTAGTTTCTTGTGTACAATTTGGAGTTTAGTATTGCGTTCATTATCACTGAAATAGTATATATACATGTTTTGTATATTTGTTTAGGGGCCAGCTGAAGGACGCCTCCGGGTGCGTGAATTTCTCGCTGCATTGAAGACCCGTTGGTGACCTTCTGCTGTTGTCTGTTCTATGGTCGGGCTGTTGTCTCTTTGACACATTCCCCATTTCTATTCTCAATTTTACTTGTTTTACATGTTTCCTAGTGTGTAAATAGGTGAAAACATATTGCATGTTTGTTCTTTTTTATGGTAAAAATAGGATGAATCGATGCTTTATTGTAGCTTAATTCACCGTTTCAGAATCTAAATGCATTCTGGGTAATATTTTCAAAAGCGTACACCAAAATGTTGTGATTGGTTTAAAACGTACAAAACAATAGAAATCCATCGAATGGCGTACCGTTATTTTCATTTTTGTGTACGAACAATGGGATAAGCATGCATAGTCTTTTAGATTCTGAAAAGGCGAATTTCTGAATATGTGCTATTGATTTACAAAATGTACCGATACAGCTTTTTTTGTTGTTGGACAAAGATTTAATTAAGTCGAGAAGAACTTCCCGTTTGCAGAAACTTGACATTTTTACTCAGTTAAGTGAAGATCCGTCAGTTGACCGAGATTTGGTTGCAATTTCCTGTATCGAGTCAATCAGCTTCTTTTGCTCTTTTTTTGTGTGCAAACTTTCACTATGTTTCACTAGGTTCTTCTGGTGCCTAATATTATTCTGCCAGTCAAAACTACAAGAATGAGACGCTAAATAATGAACGTTAAATAATTTTTCCTACAGGAATGAGACCTACCAAGTAATAAACGAAAACTATTTTCCTACAGGAATAAGACCTACTAAGTAATAAACGAAAACTGTTTTCCTACAGGAATGAGACCTACCAAGTAATAAACGAAAACTATTAAACTACACATTGCTTGACAGAAAAAAGTTACCCCTTTTTGAAAAATTACTTGTTCTCGTCTGTACAAGTAAAGAGGGGACGTCGGGATCGGGTGTTTTTAAGCTCGGGATTTCGGGCTTGACCCTTCCGGGATTTCTTTTTTCGAGCCGGGATGTTGAGATTTTTTTTTTAATTCGGGACCTCGGGATTTCATGCTTTTAACCCCGGGATTTCGGGATCAGAACCCCTCCAACCCCCACCACCCCCTCGGTAAATTTGACTCTTCTCAGTAGACACATTCTTATTCTATTTCAGCCTCTGATCAACTTCAATTTGCTGAACAATTGGTTCAAAGTTTGGACCTCTTTGGCAGTAAGTATCATATTCCCTTTAGGGTATATCTTGTACAAATATGCATTTTGTTTTGGATCATAGATAAGGGTCTGGTTGGGTTTTATGCTATGCATTTACATTCCATAAGCTTTTATAAATTAATGATTACTATTTACACCACTGGGTCGATGCCACTGCTGGTGGACGTTTTGTTCCCGAGGGTATCACCAGCTCAGTAGTCGGCACTACGGTATTGACATTAATTAAGAATTTACTGTTTGCAAAAGTATTAATTATTCCAAATCCTAGGGATTTTCTTATCCCAGCCATAGATTTATACCCTAGCCGTCTTTGGCACAAGTTTTTGAAATGTTGGTCCTCAATGCTCTTCAACTTTTTTTATAACAATGAAATAATAAAATACAACACAATAGAGAATGTTCATGTCCACCATTAGGGAGCTACCATCTGCTTTTTTACGGGGGGGTCTAGTATGAAATCTTTTTTTTTAGTAAAAAAAAGCAGGATGAGCAACTTGGCAATATAAAAAGGCAGAATGACAATGTCAAAAAAGTTGGGATGAACTAAAAAAAATTACGGCGGTTCCGAATAGAGTCCGAATAGTAATCTAAAAATCAAATGGTAGCTTCTTCTAACTCTTCACTGTTTTGCCTAAAAAGTTGTGTTAATATTTGCACATTCTATTAAGATTATATTTGCTTTTATTTTGTTTTTTTCTTTGTAACCAGGTGATATGTCTAACGAGATAACAACCGAATTACCGCCCACTACACCAAATGTATACAAATCGTTTCGTAGACAAATTGGCGACAAGACATCTACCCCTAGCCCAACAAGTGATGGATCTGAATCTAACGAGGACGATTATGGATCTGGTGAAGACAAAGATAAATGCATTAAACCTGCTTTTTATAGATGGCTTTCATTTTTTAGAAGATTTCCCAAAATGGAAAGCAAAGGTAGGTTAACACAGTGATTTTAGTAATAAGATCAAACATAGAAGCTTCCTCCATCAATAAAAGGGGCAGGGTCCTGATCCCGAAATCCCGGGCTTAATAACGCGAAATCCAGAGGTCTCGAATTTAAATAAATTTATATCCCGACATCCCGAAATCCCGAAATCCCGAGCTTAAAAACACCCGACCCCCGGAGTCACGATAAAGGTCCTACCCCCCCCCCCCCCCCCCCCCCCCATCAATAAAACTGACTCAACACTCGTTAGTCTATAATTCATCAATCCATCAATTTAGATACGGGTGTTTTTTTGGTTTTTTTTTGTCATGGGCTTTTGATTAATTTTTCTAAATGAAAGATTGCACAACATAGGTAATAAACACTAATCTAATCGTTCTAAAACATTTAACTGACATTGTCAATTT
The DNA here is from genome assembly GCA_019925275.1 of Mytilus edulis. NCBI lineage: Eukaryota > Metazoa > Mollusca > Bivalvia > Mytilida > Mytilidae > Mytilus > Mytilus edulis. Next base: position 8,482,395 of record CM034358.1, on the reverse strand, counting down.
TTGGATGTCCATTAGAGATGCATCAACTGAACTGACTAAATATCTAATGCAAAAAAAAAAAAAATCTTTCTGTCCATGCATTATGCTCATTTTAACATGGGAAGGAATTATATATTGTCACTATCTTTATACCAATCGATACTGATCCAGGGGCATGACCCTTTTTTGACAATTAATGACGTTTTCAATAGGAACATATGGTTGGAACCCTCTTTTATAAAAGACTGAATCTTTAGCTACCTTGCACAGGTAAGATTAAACTGATAAGACATTTACTGACTTAAGTTTCTTAACTAAAAACGGGATTAACTCATTTTTTAAGATCTAAGCACTCCCCCTTTTTTTTAAATGACTGGTTATGATGCTTCTAGTACGTAATAACCTTTGTTGGATAAATTTTGGAAAAAGATATCATAAAACCATTTTCTAAGATATATAAGCCCTCAGAGTGCCTTTTTCAGAAATGACTGGTTATGCAGCTGCTACGTATGAACCTTTGTTGGATAAATTTTGGAGAAAGAAAGAGGAGGCCGGTTTAGATAAAGCAATTAGAATATTCATGGGAGACTTTTCCAAGACTCTTCTTGCAGACCGTTATCAGTGCAAAGGGACACAATTGAATCAAATGATGATCGGTAAGTAACTTCACCGTTCAAAATCTAATGTATTCTGTGTAATATTTTCAAAAATGCCGAACACCAGAACATGGTGATTGGTTGAAATGTCATTAACAATGGAAATTCAACCAATGACGTAACGTTATTTTCATATTGGGGCACGAACAAAGAAATTAGTCATGGTTCTTTAGATAAAAAAAGGCCTATTGTTATCAAGGAAGGAATAAAATCTCACTAGTTAAGTCCCGCATTTAATATTGATTGTTTTTAAATGGAAGGGTTTATAAAACAATACAAAATAAACCCGGTACATCAATTTATCATTTTACTTTACAATAATCAATACAATGTCTTAAAAATAATGAAAAGATTTTTCTTTTACAAAAACGTTTTGTATACTCAATAAATTCCCAACGATACAATACACCTTATCGCTAATCCAGGCTGACCAGGCCGCTTGAACTTTTGACGCATACAACAATCACTTTTCCATTGTAGCATCAGATATTTTGTTTTATGACGTCAAAATTTTACGGGAACCTGTGTGATATCCAGTAATGGCGGACAAATAGCGATGAGGTGTATTTGATATAAATATGCACCCATCGGACCCCCATTTCACAAGATGGTTTGTTGGTGGCGGCACCGTGCCTTATTAATTTTGTAAACTGTATAGATGGTCTGGTGATAGCTTACTCGACTCGAGGTCAATAAGTCTTTCCTGGCATGATTTTTCTGCTACGCATGCCACATAAAGCAGCAAAGACTGATCGGCTGAGTGATTTATTTATCTGCTGCTGAGGTGCAGTTAGCGCATGCGTAAAGTATAAGGTCATACTGCGTGTCGATTTTTCTTCGGAAATTTTTTTCTTAAGTTTATACGACGGACACAGATCTATGTACCAACAAAATATAATTTTAATTTCAGATGTGTTGAGAAATACTACGAATTATTTCATGAAGGGAGCATGGAATGAGATCCAAACGGTTATTGATCAATTAGGAACAACCATATCCGATCCTAAACCATCAATTAAAGGAAAGAGGGCAGCAAGAGGTGGAAAGAATAATATGAAAGATCCAAAATCAAGGCTTGGAAAAATTGTTGGAAAAGTATTTTGGGTTCTCCAACAAACTTTACGTGAAGATGTAGCGTATCATCTGGAAAAGAAGGAACTCTACGGTAAGTACAAACATGTACAACGTATCATCTGGAAAAGGAACACTACGGTAGGTACAACGTATCATCTGGAAAAGGAACACTACGGTAGGTACAACGTATCATCTGGAAAAGGAACACTACGGTAGGTACAATAGACAATAGCTATTTAATCTCTTTTTGGGTTGGTACTATATACATTATACTGTTTCAGAATATCTCTCACTTCAGACATTAACCATGCTAACTGGTTATTAATAAAAAGTATTAATTTTGGTTTTGACCTAGAGGTTGACAATTTACAGGTCGGCATCAACCAGTGAACCTGTCGCCTAGAGGGTTGCTATTTACAGGTCGGCATCAACCTGCCACCTAGAGGGTTGCTATTTACAGGTCGGCGAAAACCTGCCACCCAGAGGATTGCAATTTACAAGTCGGCAATAACCTGCCACATAGAAGTTGGCAACAATACTTTTTTTTTCTGTCAACCTACAACTACAACTTTTATTTCAGATGTGGCCTGCTACCTGGAATTTGTAAGAGGTGAAGTCAGAAGTGAGGTCGAGACTGGAGCATCTTTAGCACAGGTTAAAAACCAGCTGGCTAAATGGTCAACTCAATATTTCCCGGATGTGTTCGAATGTACAGACCCTCGTCGTGTCGTGAATATCTACGGAGAAGAGTGGCGTCAAGTTAACCTACCAGAGTAAGTTTATAAGGACAAGTATAATGTGATTAAGATGAGGGAGGAAATTGTAACCTCCCAGAGTAATTTCATAAGTACAAGTTTAATTGGAATGATAGGAGGTTAACCTACCAGAGTAAATTTATTATTGAATGACATATATACGGGGGAGAGGTGGAAAAAGTTGAACACCCCGAGAAAGTTTATAATGACAAATATAATGTGAATAAGACGAAGTTAACCTCCCAAAGAAAGTTGATAGGGGGGAGTATAATGGGAAAGACTAATTTGAAAAGGGGGAGGGGGGAATAATACGATAAGGTTTGGGTTTTTTTAAACAATTATGATTAAATTAACCGCCTTTTACATTTATGTATTCCAGGGAAGAAAACATGCTGTTCCAACACTTCAGTGAGGTTATGAAGAAGATTATACCGCGTCTTGGAAAGGGACGCCACTCTGCCACAGCAGTTATGGACGATTTACATATAACTTTAACAAGGACAACTCACAAGTTTGCAATGAAAGTTATAACACAACTGAAGCCCTTCCTTGATGCCAGGTCCACTAGTGAAATGCTGGTATTCTTCACAAAGTTTTTGAGTAAGAATTGATTTAGTAATTTTCAAATTTTCCACTGAAAACAAATGACATATCCTATAACTTAAATTTTTATGTGTTCAAAAGCACAAGCCCTAAACAATTGAGAACAAAGGATGTACAAATACATGGAATAGGTGTCGGTGGCTCTTAAAATGTTACAAACTCTAGCAAAACTGATTTTTGACATTTGCCGGAGGAAGTTTTTGAAAAATAATTAAAATCATCTTACTAGTTTATGTACGTTTTTGGGCATTTTTTTTTCATTTTTATTCTAACTTACAATAACATACATACTGTTGAAAAAAACACACCATCCCTTTGTCAGTGCCATACTAATAAAGCTTATTTTTTTAGCCCCAGAGAAACTGCAATTTGCTGAGAGATTGATTAGAAGCTTGAACATCTTTGACCAAAGTAAGTTACCTCGATTTGCCATTTCATGTAATGCATTCTGGGTAATATTTCCAAAAGCGTACGACAAAACGTTGTGATTGATTTAATAGAATTTCAACCAATGACATAACATTATTTTCATTATTGTGTACGAACAATGAGATTATCCATATAATAGTCCTTTAAATTCTGAAAAGGTGAATTTCCAATATAGTTTTGGGGGGTCCTCCGTGGTCGATGACTGCATTGTCGACACTGAAGATATGGGCTCGAATCTCGCACGTAGTAGGTGCGCTCGACTCCAATCTTAATATACTCGCATCGTCATTTTACCGTCCGCCTGTGGTTCTCAAGGCGCTTAGGAATACTCTACCAATAAAATCTGCCAGACAGTATAATAGTGCTACATTAAAGAGTGGCATTAAATTTCAATCCAGTCTTCAGTAAATTTGGTTCGGTACATGAATTTCATCATGCTTGAAATTTTTCCATGGACCATGGTGGCTATATAACAATGCCTTTTTGACAGCCTTTAAATAAAATATTGAATGAGAACGTTATCTGATATAAATATGTAAATAGAAAATAGAAAATGTGGTAGGATTACCAATGAAACAACTCTTCACAAGCGACCAAATTACACAGAAATTAACTATAGGTCACCGTACGACCTCTAACAATGAGAAAAGCCCATACCGCTAGTTAAAAAAGGCCCCGGAATGACATGTAAAATAATTCAATCGAGAAAACTCAGGCTCAAATTTATGTCATCCAGCAACAAACGGCCGTTTACCAGTCGCTCAAGATTTATGTCATGAAAAATACAATTTAAGGGTTTTGCTCGTGCATGATTTTTTGTAATTTGTCTATTTTTATTTTTATTTTTAAGCTCTATTTGTGTATGAACATCATTCCGGATTGAGAGGTTAATTGTCCCTGTAACGGTGACTTTTTCTGCTGTGTTATTTAGTTGTTTTATTTACTTATTTATTATAGCGCCAACCATGGGGCCGACTTTGGCTCCCACAGCAGCGCCGACATGGGCTCCGACAGAAGCGCCAACCATGGCACCGACAGCAGCTCCGACCATGGCTCCGACAGCAGCTCCGACCATGGCTCCGACAGCAGCTCCGACCATGGCTCCGACAGCAGCGCCGACCATGGCTCCGACAGCAGCGCCGACCATGGCTCCGACAGCAGCGCCGACCATGGCTCCGACAGCAGCACCGACTTTAGCGCCGACAACAGCACCAACCAAGGCTCCGATAGCAGTGACAACCATTCCTCCGACATTAGCACCGACCTTGCCACCAACTGAGGATACGACGACAGCACCATCTGAAACAAGGAAAAGAAATAACTATCAAAGACGTCTCATGCTTCAGAATATTAAGGTAAGTCGATTGAGTTAAGTTTGCTACATATTTAAAATTTAAATGAAAAAAAAACGAAACCTCTGGCAAATCACGATAAAGATATTTTTTTACCCATCATGGTAACATTTTAATCAATTTGACGCTAACGGTAGCCAAAAATGACTGATGCCGGACAGTAAAGGGCATTACCAGAGGCGGATTGAGAGGGGGCCAGGGACAAGTGCCACCCTTTTCTGGGGGGGGGGGGGAATGATTATATAGGGAATCACTAGAGCATGACCGGAGCGGGCTCCCTCTTAGACGGTCTGTCGGTCCCAACTTATGAAATATCTGATAACTACCATTTTGAATGTCTGTTTGTAATGGGTTTTTTGTTTAAAAGGATAATCAAAGATAAATTTTGTCAATCTAAAAATGTTTTCTGAAAATGAGAGCTGTCAGATGTTTATTAAAGTTAAGGCCCTTGGAAATATTGATATATGTGAAATTGCATAGTTCAACTCTCTAATATGTTCAATTTGTCAGAATTTTATTAAACTTTAATCATACTAGGTAATATCAATAACTTTTTTGCAACTTTCGAAAATAAGTTCTTTAACGACTTGGAAATATTAATTGTAATGAAGATCCTATTGAACTTCCTCGGAAGCTTTCCTATTAATAGAAAGTTTTAAGAGAACAAAAAAAGCAGTTGTTTTAGTTATTGCCCTTGTACCTTGCAGTTGAATAGATAAAATATGGGCAGCGTGGGGGATCATTTATACAAAAAATATGTTTTTTTCTCAATCTATGTATAAATTTACAATCCATTATTTTAGGCATTAGTCTAATTCATTCTTTTTTATATTTTGTAGAAGTTTCTCAGTAAAAAGTGGAGCCGGGACGAATAATACCAACGAACCAACAGTCTTGGATATTTCTGAATAAAAAATATTAAAAAAAATGTGTTTACAAATTTCGTTGGTCGTCTTTCTATGGTTTGTTATGTTTCAATATAAATAGAGCTGTCCGCATCTTAAATACACGTTTCTGCTGAGTAAATTCTGTATGTTTTGTTTTACTAAGGGATGTATCTGATTTATTTATCACCAACACTGTTCATCAAGGATGCTGACTGCTATGTTTCAAAATAACAAGCTGTTTATTGGTCCGTGAACGGAACGGTCCGATATTCCTTGTTTCAGGAATTAAAGCCGTGGCCCGTTCTGACAAAATTTAGCGAGAAATGATTTTCTGTAGAATATTCCTATGATCAACATTAGCACCTCTGGAATTGGTGATGAGATTCGGTTCCAATCTGCAACTGTATTTGGTAAGCAGCTAGCCGAGATCTAATTTCGTCTTGGTTGGAATTCTGAGAAAATGTTGAATATGCATATTCTTTGTGGTCGTTTAAGATTTTTTGTTGGTAGTTCTGATAGATGTATACCTTTGCCAAAAACAAGAATAGGTCTGATTTGTCTTCGGCTATCTTCACTATCAGTGGTTCTAGTTTGATTTGATTTCGGACCACTTGTTACATGTAGTAACAACTTATCAAGATGATCAAGGATACCAGTATTATAAATTTGTATGCCAGAAGCGTGCGTTTCGCACACAAAGGACTCGCCGGTAGCATTAGAATGAAAAGGTTTTAAAGGTCTAAGTGCGAAGTTGAAGAGCTTTGAATTTAGACTAGATTCGAAAAGCTTTTTGCCAAGTAACTAGTTGGTGTTATGAATCTTGCCGCTCTTTTCTGGAAATTTTCTAGTTATTGCATATTCAAGGACAGAGATATAAGATGTGGTGTGAGTGGCAATGAGACAACTCTCCATCCAAATAACAATTTATAAAAGTTAACCATTATAGGTAAATGTACGGCCTTCAGCACGGAGCCTTGGCTCACACTGAACAACAAGCTATAAAGGCCCCAAAATAACTAGTGTAAAACCATTCAAACGGGGAAAATAACTGTGTAATATATATAAAAAACGAGAAACGCGTATAAATAACATAAACAAACAACTACTGTACATCAGATTCCTGACTTAGGACAGGTGCAAATGCATGTTACATTTGGAAACGCAATTCTCGATTTTCAACCCATTGAAAGTTGCGGTACGATTGCCAATGAGACAACTCTCCACAAGCTGGGCTGGGACATGGACATAGTCCCAGCCACAAGAGAACAAATTGTCACAAATTAACTATAGGTCATTAACGTAAGGCCTTCAGCAATGATTCAAGCAAATAACGCATTGACCGCCAGAAAAGGCCCCGAAATGACGAATGTAAACAATTCAAACTAAAATACCATCTATCTTTGTTTTCTGTACAGATCTGTTGCACTAATGACCATTGAATTATTTGTCACTGGTTTAATATTTAGTGTTCTCGCTCATATGATTGAAGTCTCCCAGTTTGTTCTCTCTGGACTTTTCTTGCTGTGCTGAGGTCCCATTAGTGGCTTTTGGTTGTTTTCTGCTCTTTGGTCAGATTGTCTTTTTGACATATCCCCCATTTACATTCTCAATTTTATATTTCAGATCTAGATTTCTTTGACGGCCGGATCAATTAACTGTATATTTCAGTGTCCCATAACTATTTCGTGGTTGCTTAGTTTAGGCCATAAAAAAGAATAGGTATGTTTGCCCAAACGCTACCTACCCAGAAAAAAGCTGCCTACTCAAATTCTTTTTTTGTCCTGATTTGAAGAAGGTTTTTTTTTTATCAGATAGGCATTAAGACTAATAGACACCCGATACTTCAATTTCTCTTTTTCAACAAAAAAAAAAGAAAATGCCTACCTACCTGGGTAGGGTTTGGGCAAACCAAAATATTTTTAATTGTGGCCTTATCATGTGTTTGAATGTCGGTAAACTGTACAGGTTGGGTCGTCATTATAAAATCTAGAACGTATATAGTTTACGTTGTTTTTCCCTGGTTGGAAATAGCACTAGCTGTTCGGCGTTAGCTCCGCTATTTAGACCAATATGGGACTGTCGATGGACATCGCAAATACGGGTAGTTTACAATAAAAGCAAAACTCAATTCTGCATTATTGTAGGTTACAATACACCATTCGATGTTATGGGCGCAGCCATTTTATTAGCATATAACATGATATTCAGAATTATGAGTATGGCTAATCCTGATTGGTCGATATGTGCGCCCGTTATTGACTTCGTGCACTTCGGGCAAAATTGATAGGCATGGGATATTAGGAGCTCATAAAATTACATCCTTTAATGGCGCTTGCAAAACGAAAAAGAGACAGTACCTGTGATTACGATTACATACATGTATATAACAAAATCGTATACGGACTGAACAGTATTTCCGGAAACGCGGATTCAACCCCTTATATATCACTGGTGGTAAGCGGATAGTTACGACCATCCGGAGATGGGAGACAACTCTAGGGATAAGTTTTTCTTTTCATATTTTCGTGCAGTAAAATGTTCATTTGAGCCAAACCGCCGGTCTCATATACACTTATCGTGAGTGCGTTGATATTGAAACCAAATTTGATAGACAAAATCATTCCAATTTTCGTAAAATAGTCATTCAAAAGTTGGAGCATGATGGTCGTAACTTTAAATGTGTGATGGTCGTAAATTCAACTATAATATTTTGGATGATGGTCGTAACTTTGAAAGATGACCGTAACTCGAGTATTTAGACAAACTTTTATTAATGTATAATTTTAAAAGTAAAAGTAATAAACTCAGATGTCATACATGATTTGTTACAAACAATATTTTTTGTTACCATGATGATGGTATGCAGAAATTGAGCTAGAGAATTATTAAACACACACAGTTCTGATGTATTCAAAACGCTCATCATTTAGGAGGAACAGTGAAAACTGTCAATTCGCATTAAGCCAAAAAGTATGTTTGGGTTGAGTATTAATATTTTTTTTACTGTACGTTAAGGCATAAAATTATCAAATACACGTGTGTTCCCTCATATTTTTTTTTTATTTTCGACTTTTTTTCTGCAATCATGTCGGCAGATGAAATTATTAAACGTACAATTCTGAACAATCATCGTTAACTTTTAATCAGCTATTGCAGTTCTTATAAACTATAGGCCTTCAAATATTCGGCTTTTGGTGGTTCATGCGGAAATTAAATCCACAAAATACACTTCGGAGTCCAGGGTTGAGTTCAATATCGTAGCAGCTAGGTATAGTGCTACGTAGATTTTGACTATTGAACGTGTAGCTATAGACTAGTTGCTACATAGATATTGATAGCAGCTACGTAGCAGCTACGATATTGAACTCAACCCAGGATTTTTTTAACGTGCTGTCTATTGTTTATTGATTACATAACGATTATATATAGCGGTATATCATTGATATTAGTTCTAAGTATTGGTACGGAATGAAAACTGAATCCATGGGCGCACTACGTTTGCGCGCATTTGGGGATTAAAATGTTTTACGTTTGCGCGCAACTTTTGATTACATTTGCGCGCATTCATTTTACAGGTAAACTCATGTAAAAAATATAAATAAAAATTAAATTAAATTATAATTGACTATCTATTTTTTTATTTTCATAATAAATATGACTATCAATTATTAATTTTGAAAATATTTCTTAATTCAAATTATATATTGTTCATATTGAATTATGAAACCAATTTAGAAACTCCGTAGTTTAATACATGTAACTTCATTGCGAATATTTCAATATTTCAGAGTGAATGTAAACGAATAGTGATCGTTTTTAAAATAAGTAATTCATTTAAGTTAGTTTGTAAAGTTACACCAAGGCACACATATGGAGTTTCGACACGTACCTACATGTTACAATGAAATTATCAATACTTTTACATTTAAGATTAGCTATGTTTTAGTATTTTAACATTTTTATCTGTACATATTTCTAGGATTTAGTGCTTGTGCATAATAAAACGGACTTATTTTGCTCGAAATCCCACTTCCACCTCAACATTGGTGAGTAGGGGACCAAGACTAACGGAACGAGTACTTATACTTGTAAATAATTGAACTAATTATAAATAAATAAGTATTATTACATGTATTTTACCTGAGTTTACCTGTCACAAAAATGCGCGCAATTGTAATCAAAAGCTGCGCGCAAACGTAATGATTTTTGCGCGCAAATGTAATGGTAATGCGCGCAAACGTAATGCACCGGAATCCATTGTGTCGCAATGAAAATTGTATTAATCTCTCGAAAGTAGGAATATTGTTGATATATATATATTTTACACTTCTACACGCGCTGACTTTAAGAGTAAAATAAAATACTAGTTTGAAGCCAGGCTTAAGCTTGTAACCAGGATAATATGTCAGAGACTTAGGTAGAACTAAATGTACTGCGGCAACTATCACATACAAACCCCACGGTATGCAGATTGAACATTATGTGTATGTTAAATGTTTATATTGTATGAATGGCTACACACTACTCATGGACTTCGTAATGGACATAACTGTCCACCTTATTATCAGCTTGATTTCACCAAATAACAATATGACTTCTAAAAATCCAGGCTAAAAATAAAGCGTATGTTCTTTAACTCAGGTACGGACCTGCGAATTCGCGGGAATGGTCTAGTCCAGATAACGACCTTCATAACCTATCAATATCAACTTTTAGATTATTTTGACTCCTTACTAATGCTCTTTCGACTTAATGTATCAATCTTAAATTGTAGATTTAAAAAAAAAATCAACTAGTAGGTACATCCTCAAAAAGTTTTTACAATGTTTATCTTTAACAAAGATGCAAAATCTAAAGAAGAAAAAAAACCAGGATACTGTTATTTCATGTGATGTCCATTTTACTAAAAATGCCTTTCCTTAAAATCGTTTATTTTGTAATTAAAAATGATTTGATACATTTCGTGCTTTTTATTTCTAACTAACAATTATCATAACCAAGGCTGTGTTTCTTGTTTTAAAATGAATTCTCCACTTTTGAGAAATTTACATTGTTAATGAATTTAATTGCTTATACATTTATTCAACTATTTGCCTCTGGTTAGTTGTATACACTATATTTTCAGTATATATGACTGTCATTTCATTTTGTATTGTTTCGTTCGATTCGTTCCAATTTTCTTCCGTTTCGCACTTTACAGGTACCCCTTTCTTCACCACCTTTGGATTTTATCATTGGTGAAAACAACTTCACAATATATAATATAATATATTCATATAATAAGAGACTCGTTTAAAACTCTTGACTTGCTTTGTTCGGTCCAAAACATTTTAAAAATTTGGAATTTTAAACCAATTTGAAACGTTAATCAAAATTCCCCCAAACTAATATTTGAAAACTTTTTTTAAAATTTTAATTGATAGGTGTTACACGGATTGAAATTGCTTTATTTTACGTTGTATGTAAAAATTTTAAAAAATCTTCAGAAATACAACATATAATATATGCATACAATAAAAGACACGTTTAAAACTCTTGACTTGCCTTATTCGGTCTTATTTAAAACAGAGTTACGACCATCACAAATTTTCGTTACGACCATCCTCAACATTTTTGTTTTTTTAGTTACGACCATCATGCTCGAATTTTTGAATGACTATTTCACGAAAATTGGAATGTTTTAATGCATCAAATTTGGTTTCAATATCTCCGAACCACCGAATAGTATGTATGAGACAAGCGGTTTGACTCAAATGAACATTTTACTGCACGAAAATCGGAAAAGAAAAACTTATCCCTAGAGTTGTCTCCCATCTCCGGATGGTCGTAACTTTTAGTTACGACCATCCGCTTACCACCAGTGATATATATTACAATAAGTACAAAATACGCTAAGAAAAGCAACGCGAACCTATATTTTTGGGACCAAAAAATACTGTCCTATAATAACTTTTCGTTGATTCTAGCAAGGTTTCGTTAAAAAAATCAACTTTCTAAAGTCTGTATCTCGAAAAAGGCTACCATTGTCGCCTATGGGGGAATTAATTGTTTATTTCAATCTGTAATCGATAAGCAATTTCTAATTGGCACAAAGGCTGCGAGTTCGAATCCCGCACATTACAGGTGCGCTCGACTCTTAATTCTAATTGATTAGTATTGATAGTTATCCTACCGAAAGCCGGTGGTTCGTATTCTCTTGGGGCACACCGGCTTCCTATACACCGATACAAACTAACCGCCACTAAATAACACGATAACGCTGAAAGTATGTTAAACACCAATAAATCAATCAACCTATTAATTTGACGCATACACTTAGTTTGTAGAAGAAAGATGTGGTATGATTGACAACGAAATATCAAGGAAAACCAGGACCTGAATGTAAGCAACTAATAGATCAATGAACGGTTCAATAATGGACAAAACGTGTTGAATTGGAGCTAGACTGGCAATAGTTCTTACTAGAAAACAGCAAGTCTAAACAATTTTACGGAATCGGGTCCATGTTTTATTTCTCTCACAAACTTGCAATACAATGTCAGTATCTGAGGTCATATAAACTTGAGTTTTGAGAAAACGGAAAGCTAGAGGCGCCTGTTATTAGTTGGGGGAAATTTTTCTCGAGTAATATAAGATTTGGTAACTAACAATTCTCAAAAAAGTCCGCACTTAATATGTTGTCGATTTATTTATACACACACACACACACAATGCGCCATTACTTCATTCCTCATTGATCAGCTTGAAAGATGGTCACGTGATAGATTTTTTTCACTGCCTTTTCCAACAACGCGAAGTAGAAATTCGAACAGTGTTGTATGTCAATCGAATAACTTGGTATTGAATTGAATATGTATTCTGAATATTAATAATAAAAAATATGAATATTTTTTTTTCTTTTTATATATATCGAAAATTCAATTTAATCATATTAATTTAATGAATATCATTTCATACCATGAAAAAAGTATATCATTTTAAAGAATATTAGAAAACATTTGTCAATATCAGATTTCTTTTTCATATATAACAGATGAAAAACAACTTCGGATAATATTATGAAACGATAACTTTTACAAGCAGCAGGTAACTCATAATGAACCAAATTATTACAATGATAAGCACACACTTTATTCAACACAGTTTATAAATCATATAACGTAGATTGTACTATATAATATAGATAAAAGAAGCTGTGGTATGAGCGCCGATGAGACAACTCTGCATCTAAGTCGCAATTGATAAAAGTACATTATAGGTCAAAGTACGGTCTTCAACACGGAGCCTTTGCTTACACCGAGAAGCAAGCTGTAAAGGGCCCAAAAATATTACGAACGGTTCCGAATACAAAATGATAGATCACGAACGGTTCCGAATACAAAATGATAGATCACGAACGGTTCCGAATACAAAATGATAGATCACGAACGGTTCCGAATACAAAATGATAGATCACGAACGGTTTCGAATACAAAATCAAATTCGATTTATTCTAAGAAGATATATAAGTGTAAAACCATTCAAACGGGAAAAAACAACGGTCTAATCTATATAAAAAAGGAGAAACGAGAAACACTTATGATCCACATCAAACAAACGAGAACTATTGGACATCAGAGTCAACATATTTTATAAATTATATAACGTAGATCATCTATGCATCAAACTCACGATAGACGTTGAAAAACACCAAGTTCAGTGAACTGCTAATTACACTTTTAACGAAATAAATGAATGATAATTGTTTTTTTTTAATCCTTATACTCCGCACACAATCCTATTATATTTAGATACACATATTTTATTAAGTTTGTCCACACAGTGGGTTATTTATCAAAAGATTATTTACATGTTCACCTACTACGTTGGTCATTTTCATACACCTTTCCCCGGGGACATGTAAGTATTACTAAATATATCTGTTAGAATTTGTATCGTAGGTGTCTTATCTCTAAATAAATTTTGAAAGATGGTTTCCGTACCGTTTGTGGCAGTTTTCCATTTCCCCACGATAAATTACAAATTATTTGAAAAACGTGAAAGACACAGTTACTTAATACATACATGTACATGTACAAACGTTACATATCGTTTTTTGATTGAGTTAAGCCATTCCAATTGAATTTTGTAGTGTGCCTTTCTACGGTGTGATGTTACACTATTGTTTCAGATAAGGGAGAAGGTTTGGTACCATTAAAACGTTTAAGATCTCAACCCTCCCCTATGCACGTTTTGGTTGGTTTCATACATTGAATGCCTAAACTTTAAGGGAATGGTGTCAGAATTGAACCCCACAATGCGTCTGTGAGACGATGTTGAAAGATCACGAACGGTTCCGAATACAAAGACGATGTTGATAGATCACGAACGGTTCCGAATACAAAGACGATGTTGATAGATCACGAACGGTTCCGAATACAAAGACGATGTTGATAGATCACGAACGGTTCCGAATACAAAGACGATGTTGATAGATCACGAACGGTTCCGAATACAAAGACGATGTTGATAGATCACGAACGGTTCCAAATACAAAATCAAATTCGATTTATTCTAAGAAGATACAGAAACAGTGTTAGCTGCACTTGGTGACATTGATTATAAAAACCAATTCATATTATTATTCCGGTTTATTATCTTTGTTCCATATCTTACATGATATGTGTGTGTAAACTATTAGTTGAATATACCAAATATAATACCAAGCATTAAAAGGAAACACACTTTTGTTAAGTGCATTTTTTTAAAAATTATTATGCGTTTCTTTTTTCACAGAGTATACATATACAGATTTATTTAGGGAGGAACCATTTAACTTCAAAAAGGGGGATGCTTGAGTCAAAATGCAAAACGCATTTATTTTCAACGCTATCAATCATTTTTTTCTTCTTCAAAATTTAGCACTTTGATGTATGGGGAAATCCAAGTGTCATTTGCTTGACACAATATTTTTTTCACCAAATTGGGGATCAGAATATTATTTTAGGGAATAAAATCAGACCCGTTTGAAGTTAAATGGTTGTTCGCTTATTATTATGTTGTCTGCCTTGCCATGTTTTTGTTTAAATAACAGACTGTTTTTATTCGTCTTACAATGTGATTTAGATTATATTGATACATCGACATGTACACTCCGACCTTTAAACCATTTTTTTCTTCATGTAACAACCATTTTTAATGTTTTTAAGTTCTAGAGGAAGATTTCGTTCAAATAGCGAATTTGCATACTATAAAAATTCAACCAATTCCTAAAATAGATTTGTCACACAAGAACAATTTGTGTCAATTTTCACGATTGAAAATATGTGATAAAATTAAAAAGTTGGGTAAAAATTATAATACGGAAAGAAATTATGTATAGTGTATCTATTCTTGATACAAAATCACAACAAATAATAACTTAATGAAGAACAATGTTTTTCTATTCTTCATCTCAAAGTCAAAGCAAAAGTGAGGTTTTCAAAATGGAGCCAAACTCTCACCTCACTGTAATCTAAAATGCCCCTAGCACCAGTTTGAGCGGAATTCTTTGCAGATAAGGTCGACCACGATACAATGACGCAAATTAAATTATTTAATGCCCAAAAAGTCGCAAGCCAGGGCCGACCGTGCAAGGACTGTATAGCCAGTCACGGTCGTTTAAATCTTCCATTTGTTGATGACGCAAATTTAGGGTATTGGTGGTCATTCACACTTACATCTAAATGTCCTGAAGATAAAGTTTTGGCGTCGAGTACCATTTATCATATCGCATCACATACGGTGACCCATAACCTCATCAAAAGCTCCGAGCAAGTAACTTATAATCCACTGTCAAGACTACATTTACAAAACAATAAAAAGTTGAGAAAACAGAAGTGTGAAAAACTTAGTTTTATTGTCATCTTACGGATTCAGTCAACTGTATTTATGATGTTCTAACATTCCATTATACACCGCGTCTTAAAATACCACTGTCAAATCTACATTTACAAAACAATAAAAAATCGGGAAAACAAATTTGTGAAAAACTTAGTTTTATTGTCATCTTACGGAACCAGTCAACTGTATTTATGATGTACAGTGAAACCTGACTAAACCGAATCCTGTATAAACCGAAAACCTGTAGAAACCAAACATGTTCGTAAGCACCGTCATATCAAATTATGTGCGTTGTGAACCTGATAAAACCGAACAAAACCTTAAGTCCCGAAGAGGTTCTGTTTAAACGGGTTTCACTGTACTAACATTCCATTATAGACTGCGTATAACAATACCATTGAAGTTAAATATAAGATCATCTGAGATCACACCAGTTTTTGGTGGGGATCGTGTTGCTGTTGTACCCCTTTTTGTGACATTTTTACCTATTTTGTCTGTTTGTTTTGTTCACGCATCGTAGTCAATATAATGGAATTTGATGTGACTGTCATCCAAGTGAGAGGTTTAGCTAGCTTTAATACCAGGTTTATTCCACCATTGTCAACATACGAAAATGTCTGTACCAAGTCAGGAATATAACTGTTGCTATCCATTCGTGTGATGTGTTTCAGCTTTTGATTTTACCATTTTATTAGATATTTTCCGTTTTGAATTAACCCCGGAGTTCAGTATTTTTCTGATTTTACTTTTTGCTCATGTGATTGTATTTATGGTACTTACTCTTGTAATGTATGTGCCTGCCCCAAGTTAAGAGTTATATCAGGCCTTGGTTTTCCTTTATGAATTGTTTCACATTTCGTAAGGCCATGGCTAAAAATGGCTTTCATTACGAAAGGGGTTTGACTCACAGATAAAATTTAATATAGAGCTCTATAGTGGTGACATTCAATACATGAATGCAATTCATTTTAGGTAGCGATATAAAAGACAATAAAACCAAAGAATGCTCGCAGTTACAGAAATTAAGTTTAATGTATCGATGACCTCACTTCAGAGTAGATATCACACCACAAAGTAACAACAGCACACGACGGCTTCCTGTGTAGTTAACCTTAACTGAGTCAGACTAACTTGTCTGATATAAATCGGGTTGACATCTTTTCAAATTTTGTTGATATTTTGAGAAACTTGACAAGTTTCTCAAAATATCAACAAAATTTGAAAAAAAATTGAAAAGATGTCAACCCGATTTTTATTAGACAAGTTAACCAGTTTCTCAAAATATCAACAAAATTTGAAAATATGTCAACCCGATTTATATCAGACAAGTTAGCCTGACTCAGTAAGATGTTTTAATCTGATATTTTGTTATTTCTGCTTGCAAATATCGAATACTTTACGTGCTTTGCACTTTCAAAACATTGAGATTCAAGCGGTGGCACTTTAATATATACATTTTTGGTTTTAGGGGTTCTTGTGTCTTATAATAGGTTTTCCACATTGGAAATCAATTTAAAGAGAAAAGACACAATGAAACATGGGGTATATATTTATGTATATACATTTGCATTCGACAAGGCTGTCTATTCAATCGCTTATTTTACAACAAGATTATGAAATAATAGTTAAAAGAATCATACAGGCAAATCAATGTACTCTTGAGAACGTCTGGACTTCTGACTCGCAATCAGTGACTACGATTCGACAAGGTTGTCCAATTTGACCTCTTCTTTGCGATAAGATATGAACAAATACACATCTTCATTCTACCAAAAATATAATGGAAAAATATTCAAAATCTAATTAAACATCCTTTTTTTTGTACAATTATCAACATCTGTGTTTTAATATGAATAAGTTTATCTCATAAATGACCTTTTTTTTTTTTAATTTCTATCGTAATAAAGGATTAAAAACATAAAGGTTATTGTAACTCGAGTTAATTTTCCCGAGGTTCACGAAGGTCTTCTCTTCTTCGGAACATTGTAAGTTAAAATAATCAATTTTCTGTCATGTTATTATGATAAATACATCGTTACATCTTTTTTAACAAGTTCAAACAAATTTACAGTCAACCTTATATGCCCCAATGCCGTTTACAATAGAAACAGAAGAATCTGTCGCTGTTTACCTGTTGGGCAAATGCATCTTGACAAGAGAACAAATTCGCTATGCCCGGAGCAGATCCGGATCAAAGAAATCGTGATTGCCCGTACGGAGATGTATTTTAACGGGATGATTAAGAACTGTATGGTCAAACGTTGATGAGGAGACCGATCTGTGTGACGTTATGAGAAGCTGACACGGAAAGTAACTTTTGTCCACGGTATGAAACTTTGTATTTTTAATTTACTCTTATATTTTATTGTATTTTGTTTTAAATGTATAATTCGAGATTCTCTTGTTTATCTTATTTTTAATGATTAGTTTTTTTCAATCTATATTTTTTATCACTTTTTATCAAAATTTCAATATTTCAATAACTCTATTTAAAAGTAACTGCGTTTCACTAAAATAAAACATAACAATTTTAATAAAATATGAAATGATAATGGTAATGACAATAGTATTTATAGAGCATTATGTTGTTAAACAGTCAATGTGATATCAGTAATATTAAAATGGTCTCACTGTTTAAAAGAACTAGCATCCAGTTGGTTATTTAATTCTTATATATAAATGCAGAAATAGTTTCGAGTCATCTGAAAGTCTGTATACCAAATTTTGCAAATGGTTACACATTATAAGTTTTTATATTGTGATTTTTCTAAAAATTGATAGATTGATTGCTTGAAAGTGACAGCTGAGCTAGTGAAACATAAGCTATATGTTTGTATATTGTAAATAGCTCCTCGTTTAAACTATGAATGAAGAGATGCGATTAATTGATATAGAATAATTGAATATAATAACTTGGAAACCTTTTTTTATATTTTGAAAATCAAAGGTTTTTTTTCTTGAGAAGCACATTATTGTTTATTCTAGTGTGGACTGATAGTTTGACTATTTTTCAGATGAAGATACCAATATTTATAGTTTAATTATTTTTCAGATGAAGATACCGATATTTATAGTTTTATTATGTCTCATTGTACGGAATACACATCAACAAGGTAGGTTTATTTGTTTTAAAGAGGGGGGCATATATATTTCCACGGGATGTAACTCTTATATGTTCGGTGTATATATTTTCCACGGGAGGTAACTCTCATATGTTCGGAGTATATATTTCCACGGGATGTAACTCTTATATGTTTGTTGTATATATTTTTCTCGGGCGGTAACTCTTATTGTTTAAAGTTCAATACAAGAATAAGAAAATGGAACTCATATATGCTAGGTGCAACATAAGAATAAGAAGATGTGGTATAATTGCCAATGAGACAACTATATCCATCAAAAGTTCAAATAAAGTGGAATTATAGTCAACCCTACGGCTTTGAGCAATGAATTTAATACTGGCAATGGGCAACAATGGGCCACACGTAGAGCAAAATGATCACAATCAACGTAGTACACCCTTTTTATTGAGGTTCGTGCATGATGCTCAGTTTTTAGTTTTCAATGTAGTGTTTTAGAAAGTCGTTTGTCTTTTCGTCTTTTTTCGCTTGTTTCCCATAGTAATGTCAGTTTATCATAGGCCTACGATTTTGGATTGTCAATTTAGTATCTTCTGCATAATTGTGATTACAAACACATTGAAAACGGTCCTCTTACCATAACAACCCGTTGTTGCCTGATACCAATGAAATGCGAATCTGACTGCTGGTGTACATCGACATATAACTAGAGTTGAAATAATTTTACATTCAGCATAAATGAATAGAATGTCAAACAAAACAAACAAATCCAACAATCTCAATTCTGTGGCAAGGCTGTCTTTTTTTTTTTTTGTATATTAAAAATACTTTCCATTCTCAATTTTATTTAAACCGTCGTTTCTTTGCGTTTCGTTAGAGAACGACAGCTGTGAGCATGTCGACTTCAAATCATTATTCCACTCTCTTTATAAAAAATCAGATAAATTGCAATTTGCACTTGAAAAATTTATTTTATGAAATTTAACAACCATTACGGAAGTTCGGTCCCATTAAACAGTTATTCAGTTCGAGAGATTGACAACATTTCGTGTAGAGAAGGTCAACCTAAAATCAAAGTACAAAAATGTACAAGATAATACTATTTAAACAAAAAAACATGACACCGCTCTTTTTACAACGTGTGTGATTCATCCGATACGATGTAAATAAATGTTTATTTTTTTTATAATATGTTTTAACATGTGCTTGAAATCCATTCTGAAAAACAATGAAATTAGAATTAAAGCAATTACATTATATGAATAAAATATTAAATATATTTTTGTTCGATACATTTTAAGATTTGTGTTCGATATACAAATATGGAAATGAAACATATGCACCGCACCGTACGTAGCCAATATTTTCTTTTATTTCAGTTTCTTTTTTTTTGTGTGTAAACTCTATACAACTGTAAACATTCTAACAAATGTATTGGCTTTCTTTAATAAAATTATGAGAGCGTATAGAATGCGAACATCTCAATTTTGAATAATTTTTTATTTACTTTTTTGATTTTTTCTATTTCGATATCTTAAATTCAAGTAATTTGTTGGTCTTTTGTAAATAGGACAGGTCTTTTTTAAAAGTCCTTAAATTTTATTCAGTACTAGGAGAACAAAATTTGTGCTCGAAACTGCAAATCCAGTGATTGGTAGATTTCTGAAACTGAGTATTAAAATCGTACTCTAAAATATTAGAATTGTAAGGCCTGGTTTATCTTTAATGAAATCGATGGAGGGGGTTTAGGTGGTTGGGGGTTATTTGATCTAAATACAACAGAAAGGAAAACAGTCGAGCCTCCACAAGTGGATGAGTCGAAAGAACTCACAAAACTATCCGACCGATCATCCGAGGATGCGAGTTACAGCATGTTTTCCGAATTAAATATTGTTCTTAGAATTGTCCATGTTTTAAACTAATCCATTTGAATTGATGAAATAAACCAATGTTGTGTTCTAGAATTATTTGGAAGGTTCAAACTTTTACTGTCCAGCTGAAAATGGAATTTGTTTTATTTTGTAGGTCTAAACTGTTATGTTCCGGCTGACATTTTAATTTTATTAGATGGGTCAGACAGCATACAAGACAGAGATTGGACAAATGCAAAGACATTTGTGAAACAGCTCATCAAACAATTTGATGTAGCTCCCGACGCTATTCATATGGGAATTGTAGTGTACAGTTCAAATATTGGAGACTATGTTAGTTTCGCACCTTTTAAACCCAAAACAATGTTAGAGATTATCTCAACGTCTCTTCGGCAACCTAAGCATTCAACGAACACTGCAAAGGGTATCCAATATGCCAGAGAACAATTTAAAAAAGATGGAAGACAAGGTGTGCCTAAAATTCTAATTGTGATCACCGACGGAAGCTCCGATTCTCCGCGTGATACTCATTCTCAAGCAGAATTGGCGAAAATTGAAGGGATTCGTATCCTAGCTTTAGGTGTCGGAAAACAGATTTTTAAAGACGAATTGCGACAGATTGCATCCAGTCCTAGGAAAGTTTACACTGCAACCTCATATATAACTCTACAAGGATTAATATCTGAGATCAGAAACATGGTTTGTCAAGGTAATTATCTGTTTATCTTTACAGCCGATTTCATTGAGTGTGTAGGCAAAGGAAATATCTTTGGTTAGCTTGCTGGTAAGCTGAACCGTGAATTCATTATTAGGTTAGGTAAAATACCCTCCTTTAAGAGAAGAGTAGTCCGACAGATAACCAATCTATCTGTCTGTTGGAATAGGCTACGTTGAAAGGAGGGTAATATACTTGACCTCATAATGACTTCATGGTTCAGCTAACAATCAAATTAACCAAAGATATTTCATTTGCCTACACATTCAATGAAATCGGCTGTAATAGTAATATGGTTCGGAATGTTGCTAACTATTTGAAATTTGCCCAAATTTTAAAGTGCGTGGTTGTGTGGATGTGTGTGTTGTGGCTGGACGGACCCACAAAAACATTGACTTTAATATATCCCTCTCATATTTCTCTGTATGAGAAGTGAAGAAGGAAGATATATTTATAAGGAGGAATATATACATTTGTTTTTCTATATATTTAATATAAGACTGCTACTGTTGATTTATAACAAATATTGTACGGTTATTTCAGGTCGGATTCTGATCAACTTGGTACTTATAGAAGAAGCATTGTCACGGGTTTATTTCCACATTATTACATATGTTCACTGCAAGAGAAAACAAAAACGAATGAAACAAAAGTAGAGCCAAATTATCAAATATTCTTCAGACCACTCTTTGTCTTTCAAAAAATGTCCCCCACATGTCTTATTCCAACCAAAACTTTAAAATGCTAGTATGCTTTTGAAAAAAAAAACATGTGTCTGTATAAAAACATATTGAAAAATAATGCAAAAAAACGGGTACTACGTCGATGATCCTGACTTGGGACAGACGCAGAGATCTCAACTCTGAGATTTGCTGATACCGAGTTTGCACATCTTGGTAAGAGTATCGTGTAATGCACTTAATTACTTTTATGACCATCTCATAAAGCAAATAGGAAACAGATAGGCACATACTGAATTGTATGAAAGTTGTCTAACTGCAAAGAACCATAACTCTGGGATTTTTCAAAGGATCAGGTTGCTCATCTTCATGTTAGAATTGTTTTATGATGAACAGGTTATGAAGTGTATAAAATGAGATTCGACCTCTGAGAACAAAATGATGAGCAACACATATTTTTAAGTAATGGGGGATTTTTCTTTAAATCTGGAAATAATCAGGGGAGAAAAAATCTTCCATGCTACAAAGTTAACTCATTAATAATCTGTAATTGTACAAAAAATAAACTGAATATAAGACTCTTTAAAAAGTCAGTTTGAACCTACAGACGGACAAACACACTGACTTGTTGATTTTTGTATTGGCATCAAAACCATGTTTGGGAGAGTTGAAGAAATTGAATATAGCAAATTAAAAGTAAGACAATCAATTGACTGTATTTCAGCTCTCTTTTCTTTCTTTTTTTAAGGTTTCGAAAATCTTTCACACTTATGCAATAGAAAGCGTACATTTTACCTTGACCTATAATTGTTTACTTTTATAAATTTTCGAACCTACAGACGAATGAACACACAAGACAGACTTGTTGATTTTTGTATTTACATCAAAACCAGGAAGAGTTATAAATTGTTATTTGGATGGAGAGTTGTCTCATTGGCACTCATATCAAGTCATCTTCCTATACCTATTTTCAGTTTCAAAACTATGTATTTATTTCTATATATGTTTATGATTACTATACTATATATAAAAATATTAATTTTCGCGAACTCTATATGATAATAAAATATCAGTTGCCGTTCTGGCACAGGCTACACGAACAGGAAAAGTGTCCCTTGACTGCATGCATGTCATAAGTATGTATTTTAATATTCTTTTATACGTTGTTTTCACACCACTGTTTCGTACCAAAACCGTTACATTCAAGTTATTTTGACTAAAAGTGACTTTTATCACTCTCTTCACACTATTTTATCTGTGGGAAAAAGGAATCTATTTGTGTATTGGAGAACATTAGTTATCTAATTCAATTACACATGACATAAAACATGTCCTGATCGACAAACATGTCAAACATAGTACAAGATTTATGTCATGTTTTAGTATTGTTTGTGGATTAGTTATGTCATTGCAAACCGACCTTGTTTGTTGAGTTTTTCCAATCATTTTAATTTCAATTTTATTTAGAAGACCATACAAGTTCTTTTTTTCTCCTCAAATAAATGGTATATGAAGAAAAATAGTATATTTTCAAAAAAGACAAAAACATACACAAAAAAACAACTGCTGAAGATATGTTGATTATAAGGAAAAAACATTTTAATGCTATCAGAACGTGATCATTATCCCTATGTTACACATCAAACTGTTGATGTTTTTAAAATTCTTCACATTTGAAATAAGCCGTCTTTTATGAAAGTATAGGTTTCTCAAATTTTAGCAGTGGTTAAATTCTTCCAAACTTCCAAGCAAAGACCGAATCAAGAAAAGAAAAAAATCTCGGCAAGTAAGGCAATACTTCGGAAAAGTTCGTAAAGGCTACGATCTTGCTTCGGAAAGTTGATCCTTACGTAACACCCTCATAAACCATGCAATTACCGTGATAATTAATTGAAACACCGTGTTATTAATTTCTACAAGAACCATTATTTACCCCTTATTAGTATTAACTATCATAATTGATATATAAACTTTATAAAGTATTGTTAAACACTATTAATATCACAATGAATAATTTGCTCCATCAACTTTTAAACATGAATAACATGATTAATTGTCATGTAAACATGCTTGTTAATGATAGATGGCAAGGTACAACATAATCAACATAAAAATCAAAATACAGAATCACACATATTGATTTAAATTTGATATTATAAATTAAAAACCGTTAAGAAATACCATTAAAATATGTTTTTATGCCCCACCTACGATAGTAGAGGGGCATTATGTCTTCTGGTCTGTGCGTCCGTTCGTTCGTTCGTCCGTCCATCCGTTCGTCCCGCTTCAGATTAAAGTGTTTGGTCAAGGTAGTTTTTAATGAATCTGAGGTCAAATCAACTTGAAACTTAGTATACATGTTCCTTATGATATGATTTTTCTAATTTTAAGGCCAAATTATACCTTTGACCCCAATTTCACGGTCCACTGAAAAAATGAAAGTGCGAGTTTCAGGTTTAAGTTGTTGGTCAAGGTAGTTTTTGATGAAGTTAAAGTCCAATCAACTTGAAACTTAGTACACATGTTTCCTATTGTATGATCTTTCTACTTTAATGCCAAATTAGATTTTTTACCCAATTTCACGGTCCATTTAACATGGAAAATGATAATGCAAGTGGGACATCCGTGTACTTTGGACACATTCTTGTTTTTTTATTGGTCAACATTATTGGTTACATTTCAGTTGATTAGATACTACGTAAATCCCGTAAATTAATATAATTGAAATAAGTTTTTGAAGAACTACAGTGTATATCGTAGTTTTCATATCAAAGTTAAATATTTTGTTAAATTATTTAATAAAAGTTGAAAAATAAACAATTATGTCTACTGAATTTTAAACATAATAAGAAAATACCTGAAAACCTGTTAAAAATATCGTAAAATAATTGTCTGATCATGATCAATTTTAATACTTAGTCTTCATAGTAACACTGATGGATTTTTGTTAACGATACATGATTGACTGAGTTTCTACGAGAAAAGATTACAGCAGATTCCAGCGAGTATGAAGCTACAGGTTGAGTCTTTGGTTAGCTTCCTTGCTAGCTCAACCATGAAATCATTATTAGGTAAGGTACACAAGCCTTTGTGTGGAGTCAGTAGTTAAACAGAGAACCAATCAGAACAAGTGATTGTACCATTATTAAGTACATGCACATAACTGTATTAAAATGAACTGAGTAATTGATTGAAATAAAATTGACAAATCAAACACACCTACAACCTGCTTATGAATTTGCTTATCAACAAATTTTGAAAACTTAATTTTTAAACTGACTTGTAAAACTAGTTTTACAATGTTTATATTCTGTCACTTGTTCTGATTGGTTCTCTGTTTAACTACTGACTCCACCCAAAGCCTTGTGTACCTTACCTAATAATGATTTCATGGTTGAGCTAGCAAGGAAGCTAACCAAAGAATCTACCTGTAGCTTCATACTCGTGTGAATCTGCTGTAATTGAATACATAAAATATATGTAGAAAATAGAAAACTTTAACACCTACATTGCAAATGAGTAAAAAAAACTATACAACGGAATTTTTCAATGTATTTTTAAACGCACTGTAATCAATTTTATTATATCTTGGGTAAGGATATTACATTGTTTTATTTTTGTTCTCAATCTGAAGACGAATGTTTTGAATCCTTTAGCGGGAAAAAAAACAAGAAGAAGTGTCAATAAAAAGATAAACTCACACTCTCTTCATATTAGAATGCTTTGAAAGGGTTTATAGAAGAAAAAATAATGGGCAAACTATTGAGAATAAAGGGTAAAATATATTTAAAAATGTAAGAAATTATATAGGTCATTGAAATTAAGATTTGAACATTCTATACTAAATTTTCGTAGCAATAAAGAGTCATAACCTATAATATAATTCAAGCTTCCTCCTAGAAATAGTCGTTAGCCTATACCAAACCCTACACTACCTTCAAGTAGCACGCATTTGTACTGCTCACAATCTATAGATGCGTACGCTAATCACGCTTTTAGAAAAGCTAATATTTGTATCTAATAATGACTGTGGTCTTTAAGTGTGTATGTTTTATTTTGAGTTGATTTGAATCGATACAAATACGAAACAAATACGAAACAAATACGGTCTTTTAGGACAAATGACACAAACCAATTCGTCATTTTTGAATCCAAAGGATTGTGTCTTAAGGATGTACTTAGTGAGGTTAGGTGAAAATTAATAAATTAAGAAGTTAAAATTGATACTATAAGCTGGTAGAGCATCAATTAAGGATAAAAATAAGCTAAAAATATTGATAGGTCATGGACCTTCTTTTCAAGATATTTGAGATTTAAAATATGGCGGGAAAAGGCTGACTCGGACTTTTACCTTATATTTGCATTGGTACTATTAGTTCTCAAAACAAAAGAAAAAAAATAAGAATCTTCTAAAATTTTGGTAAATGACCTTTCATGAGCTTCTAAGTCTTATATGAAAAAATAAATGGTGTTATGGGGCAAAATATTTTACATTGTATTGTATGGAAAAACACCAAGGAGTCCGAACATTTGACACCAATTCCAAACCCTCACCTAAGTACATCCTTAAATGTCATTGATTGGAATTCCAATATATATACTTAGGGTGTTGTTCAAAAAGATCAACATTTTTGGTATACTGTCTTTAGAATATGATCTAAAATTTAAACATCGTATTCTGAAACAGAAAATTACATACATATTTTAACTATGGGATAATTGATGAACAATTTCAACCTCTTTTTATTTGATATATAGATATATTTATTATGTAAATTTCTTACTTTCATATTTTCAAACATTTCTTTCAGTAATTACAACAACTACAAGTCCACCATTACAAACACAAATGGTAACTCTTCCATCGATACACGTTGCCAATCCCACCGGTAAGTCTCGGCTACGCCTCGTATGGCATGATTATTTATTCAATAAAATAATTGAGAGAAACAGAACAACTGATCGTTAACATGTAAGATACCCCAGACAATATATGAGGGGTTTTAATAAGGGATATATATAGTTTACTGCAAGTTCAATTTCCATATCAAAAATTAATTATCACATAAATTAACTGATTTGATTTGTGAAAAACGAACACACTAAAAAAAAATGTTTTTCTTGATTATTCTTTTAGAATAGTTCGTACTTTGGTTTTGCTATATTTATAACGATTATTACCTAGGGACAGATATTATATTTCTAAACTTCGATGTTCGAATCTGAAATCACCTAGTGAGACTAGGAGATGTGCGGGAATTGACAGGGACCTTAGAATATGAACAATGAGGGAATAGGGGATGAGTTCCATATTTATCTGTAAAAATGCTAATGTTTCTGCTCTTAGATCAAAGTTTATATCAAATTATTACGTAATGAATCCAAGCAAGAACAAATTTACTGGTTTGCTGTCTTTATGTAACGTACAAGTTCAAAAGAAAGGTTATGAATAAAAATCTTGAAAATCTTGTTTTTGCAGATAAGGTTTGTAATGTGCCTGGGGATATCGTATTTTTGATTGATGGATCAAACAGTATGAGCAATGCAGACTTTCGGAAGCAAAAGAATTTTGTAGCAAACATGATAGATAACTTTGAAATTGGAAAAGAGTTTATACATGTTGGTATTGTTGTATTTAGTACTGTGATTGGAGATATAGTCCATCTACAACCATCAAGATCAAAAGATTTATTGAAAATTTTAGCAAACAATTTACGACATCCAAAAGTTGGAACTAATACCGCTTTGGGTATTGAACGCGTGCGCAAAATGATGCGAGAAGAAGGACGTTCTTTCGCCCCTAAAATCATGGTCGTGGTTACCGATGGTCGATCCGCCTCACCCGCTCTTACATCTTTGCAAGCATCTTTGGCTAAGGCAGAAGGACTGACTGTTATTGCCATTGGTGTGGGAAGTGCAATGTTCAAGGACGAGTTGGAAAATATTGCTAGTGACCAAGGGAAAATGTTCCAGGTTACCAGATTTCAAGACTTGGAATTGATTATAACTGCAATGAGGAATTTGATTTGTCAATGTAAGCACCATTTTGATTGGTTACGGCAATGATAGAAAAGCCAGTATAATTATAGATCATTATATACTTTAGTTTATGTTTCGCATGTAGAATCTTTTAAACACATGCGTTAGTTAGTAATTGTTTCGGTAAGACCTCATTTTGCTATTCAAAACTGTATCCAAATTGTAAAGCGTACTCTTATAAGACGTCATGGATAAAGAATGAAGCTAAAATGGCTTACAAATGCCAAAAAAAAAAAAGAACATACAACTGCATATGTACAATTGATGAAAAACAAACGATACTTGAAACCTTTTTTTTAATTGAACAAACTTGTCACGCTTTGATTTAAGTGGATTTTAGCTTATGGAAATACAACTTCGTTTTGGGTAAATATTTTATGTCTTACAAATGATGTAATGCTGTTTCTTTCAAAACGATAGTCGATAGCATCTCGTTAGAAAATTAAAAACAAATATTGAAGAATTCAACTTTGATTGAGACGTTGTTTTTTTTAATAATTTTGAATGTTAAATTGTCTACTTGAAAAAAAAAAAATATCAATGCATGAGGCAAATTTCCGTGTGCGGGATCTGCACGCGGCATTGAAGACCCATTGGTGGCCTTCGGATGTTATCTGCTCTTTGGTCCGGTTGTTGTCTCTTTGACATGTTCTCAATTTTCCTTTTTAATTTTATGTTAAAAAAATCTATTTCTTTTCCAGCCATAACAACGACGACATCTACGACAACAACAACGACAACACCAGCTACGATCAACGTACCGTATCCACCAGGTGAGATTATAAGGGGGTCTGCACGGGGTTTACTGAATAAAAAATAACGGCCAAAAAAAAGCAGAATAAAGGGGGGAAGCAGAAAATATAGCAAAATTGGCAAAGAATTAACGATTAGAGAACAAAGGGCCTAATTACATAGAAAAGAGAAAAGGGGTATACAAAATTAAGAATAAAGAAATAAAGTACCCCCTTAAAGGAAATGTA
This sequence comes from Mytilus edulis, assembly GCA_019925275.1. NCBI lineage: Eukaryota > Metazoa > Mollusca > Bivalvia > Mytilida > Mytilidae > Mytilus > Mytilus edulis. Next base: position 8,453,434 of record CM034358.1, on the reverse strand, counting down.
TCAAATTGTGTTGTATTTTTCCCAAATGAAAACGATCATTAATTATTCTATTGCCAGTTAAAGTATAAAAGATTCATTGTGAAGCACCAGTCTGGTGCTTTGAGTAAATGTCTAAAATGTGTCCTCTTTTTTCGCTTAAAGTAGCACATAAAGGTATATATGTCTTCATTACATATTTGAACTGCTTACAATGTAGGTGAAAAATATCTTGTTTGCAAATTTTCGTTAAAACCAATGGGATCGAAACATTATCGTATGCCCTTAACGCCAATGTATTTTTTACAAATAATAGAACTTTGTCATACTAGGCTCTTTTATCATTATATAATAAATAGCGGACATCAATATTCTTACTAGTTATGAAAGACTGAGGGTGTGGATGGGGTTTACGGAATAGATAATATGCGTTTCAGAATCTAAAGAATCATGGGTAATTTCATTGTTCTATCCCAAAATGAAAATAACGTTACGTCATTGGGTTGAGAATTTCTATATTCGTTTAATTCGATTGTTTTGAAACCTAAAGAAAAACGTTTTGGTGTAATTTGTAAAAAATAATTGAGAATGGAAGGATTGGAATTAGATTTATAATTGTCTGGAATTGTAGCGAATATTGCAGAATAAATGGGTGAAATTTAAGAATAGAGAATAATTGGGTGTTGGAAGTTTAAGAAAGAGAAAAATGTTGACTTTTAAAAATTTTAAAGAGTACAGACCTTCATCAAACTATTTTGCTCCGGATGACTATTCATTTAAAAATTGTGAATGAACGAAAACGTATCATATACAAATCGACATGCGTTTTTTTTACGAAAAGATCACTATCGAACCAAGAGAAAAAATTGTTTAACTACGAACCAAAAAAAAACTCCGTAGCAGAGAAGCAGAAAGTATTTTGAAATACGTCTGATGACCACTACGTCTTATGTTTCAGGTCTAATTTGTGACGTCGCTGCTGATGTTGGTTTCGTGATTGACGGGTCAAAAAGTATTTCCTCTGGAGATTGGCCAAAGGGACTTAATTTCGTAGCTAACTTAATAAATAATCTATATATCACCCCGGAGGGTATACATGCTGGTATAGTAGTATACAGTACTTTTATAAACGAAAAGGTTCCTCTGAACCCCTTTAAATCAAGCCGTTATTGATGGCTATGACTAAAAGTTTGAAGCAACCTAAACAGGGAACCAACACAGCATTGGGTGTTGATACTATGAGACAGATGTTCCGGAACCAAGGTCGATATGACGCACCTAAAGTTATGATTATCGTAACTGATGGAAAATCAACAAATCCTGGTCAAACTAAAATTCAAGCAGCGAGAGCAAAGGCCGAGGGTGCTATTATTATCACAGTCGGTATTGGTGGTTCCAGTATGTTTAAAGATGAAATCCGTGACATTTGCTACCAAGAACAAATACTTTGAAGTGGCAGATTACAGGTCGCTCACAACTATTATTCAGCAACTTAGAGATCTGATTTGTATGGGTAAGTACCTCCTCATACAAATTTTTAATCGATAAGGTTTGACGAATCGAAGTGGCTTATATGTTTTACAAGGTTAGGTTTCAAGTAGACCTATAGAATCGTTCTTTTTCAGTTTATTATGTAAGCCGAATACGCGACTGTTTGTGTCCGTTTCTAAAAAAAAAAAAATACTTGAAAATCAAAGAAGTTCAATACAAAATTTCCCTTTCCATTAAAAGTTGTTTGTTTTGTTAGAGAGCAACCATTTAACTTGAAAAAAAGGGGTAAGGATTTTAGTCTGAGTCAGAATTTATTTCGAGCATAGCACGCGCATTTGTTTAATTGTTTTGACGCAAACAATCAAATTATTGTTTTCAAAATTTAATACTGAAAGGCAAGCGCAAAATCTGGAAACAGAATAATTTTTATTCAACAAATTGTGGATCAAAATATTTTTTTAGGAAAAAAATACACCCCTTGTGAAGTTAAGTGGTCGTTCTCTTAAGTTTTTTATATGTTAGGTGGTAGCTGGAATTGATCGTTGATATCATTTATATACACACGTTTTCATCTTTGACAAAATTGTGCACCTGTTTTATCTCCATATTTGGACATATTTCTCCGATAAAATGTATGATGCACAAATACATTTTTAATTTCTACGTGTTCCCAGACAACACCTGCTAATATTATTAATTTCTGTCCTGATACATGTACTATGACATGATGCTTACATGTATTTACGCCTTTTAGACAGATTAATATTATTACAAGTATTGTGTATCGTCATACGCCCATATAAATGATGGTTCTGTCACCTGACCACAAGTCCGCAGTAAATCATTATCCCGCAGTTAATTTCTCTACGGGCATCGGTGATTAACGTTGCAAAAAGGTGAAAAGTTTCAAAGTAAGAAATATGTTTGTCATATTGAATAATTAGTTAACAAATGCCTTTGAGATGATTTTCCTATAATATGTACCTGTGATGAAGTATAGTTATTTGTCTTTGTAAAACAAGTGAAATGTTTGTTAGTTTTTCTAGACTACTTTTAATTATTTCTGGATCTTTTGATTTTTCCCACAACATTAATTGACATATTATTTTATTAGAAAAAGATTTCTCTCATCTGAGCTAAATGCCTTAAAATTTTTTTGCCTGCTGTTGAATTATTAGAAAACGAATTCTGGGCCGATCACGCATATATTTTTCAAAATATTGATTTCAGTGTATTTTTCAAAATATTATAATCTTTAAAAATGCAACCCTTTATTCAATCAATCTCGGATTTAATATACATTTTTTCAGGAAAACAGAAACCTTATCTTTTGTTTCTTCTGAAATGCCGGATCCATCCAACGAAAATTAAAGGTTTTCGTGGCCAATATTTGTATTTAAACAAAATGTCGATCTTGTTCGTAAAATTTTCACATTAATATGGTGAAGACAATTTTCAACAGGTTAAAACTAATCAAATTAAAAAAGAGGGGAGGGGGGGGGGGGGGGAAGACGCATCATTGAGTTTCCAACTCTAAACTATTTGTGGGTTATATTTTCAAATATCGTAATAAACAACCGACTGTTTATGTTGCTTTTAAGCTGAGTTTTTCTTTGCAACGACTGCTATTTTTTTACAAAATTATTATTTGTTGAAGTTTAGATTAAAAAAAAAAAAATAAACGACTCGATTTAATACAATAGTTTGTTTGGATAAAAAAAAAAAAATAAAAAAAGACGGATTTGATATCAAAAATATAAAGTTGGAAGGAATTATGGGAACAGGGCTGATCAGTTTATTTTAAGGGTGGTTATCCCAACAGGACAAAAGGGGCAATATAGGGCCTTCAATGTATTTGACCAAAAAGGGGTTCAGACGCGCGAAGGGGTACATACTTTGTTTTATATTACTGATGTAAATAAGGACCTCGCTCTCTGTGTTTCAGTGTTTCACATGGGGATGGCATGATCAATTGTTTGATATTAAATGGACATTAAAGTGCAATTTTTAATGCAAAGTAATGACCTTGTATTTATTTGATGACATCAACGAAAGAGGATAGTACACTGAGAAAATATGCACTTCCTCTGGTTTATTTTGGTGTGATGTGTGTATTAATCTTTAGTCTGTGTGTATGGTGTTTTGTGGACTTTTTTTGGATGGGGGGGGTCGTCTTTTTTCTTTATTATTTTATTGTTTTAATTTCTTCGATGTATTGTTCTTGATTCGATTTAAACTCTGTATCGCGTATCACTATTTCTCATTCGTCTCAACTCGGCCGATTCCGTACCCTCATTAACGGATAGAAGGCCTGAGAGTAGCGATTCTACCGAGGATTGCCGATTGTGCTATTTCTTTGAACGAAATAGCTCACTTTTTATTTAGGTTGTCTCGTTGATTTTCATTTTTGGAATATTTTAGTTAAATTCATTTGCGCTTCAAACAGTGCTCTAAAATGTACTATGTTTGAAGAATAGCATATACAAGTTTATTATGCTTCACGTTTCTAGTCATTTGTCTACACATGTGCATATTTGGATAATTATGCGTTAATTTAAAATGTGTTTTTATGCAATAAATGTGATTTAATAATATGCATTTTATGAATATAAAATATGCACTGTATACTTTTTTATATTTCAGTCATTACAACAACACCTCCAGTAATAAGCACCACACCACAACCAGATCCACTGCTGCCACCAAGTATGTACAGTTAAATGTATACAATATAATATTAGTTACATAGTGTGCTAGTGACCTAATACGGTATGGTATATGGGGTCAGTAAATTCCATATGGGGTGAGAACGTGTAAAATTCAGACTAGTGACCTATCAAAAAGATACAGTCAGCATTAACATGATTAAGAAACTACTTCCTTTGATCCTACAAAAACAGATGCCAATAATGACAACTTGTTAGATTTAAATGTGTTTTATGAATTTATTTCACTTTATCATCACTTTCTTCGTCTGTTGAAACCTTTAAGATTTTTCTCAGTACTGTTTTTTTCCTAAAGGGACGTAACACCACTACTAACCGTGTATGAAATAAGCCCCGCCTCCTTATTACCTTATATGGAATATAAAGGGACGTAACTCCACTACTAACCGTGTATGAAATACGCCCCGCCTCCCAACTAACCTAATATCAAATATACACGGTTTCCACGAGGACGCTTTTAACCAATCATATTCCTAGAAATGTATAAGAGGTAATTTAAGATAAAACATATTGCACGGTTATTGTAAACTATTTTTACAAGAGCCGTGGTGTAGTGGTTAGTGCATCGGACTACTAACACAAAGGTTCCTGGTTCGATTCCCGGTCCGGGATGAAAACTTCAGGAACGGAATTTTCGGCTCTCCCTTGACACCATTTGCGAGTATGGCCTTGATGATACGATGATAGTCCGTCGGAAGGGGACGATAAATGGCTGACCCGTGTTAAGAGAGAGCCATATCTCTTGCACGTAAAAGACAGACACCCTTGTAGATTTCGAAAAAGAGCAGGCGAATGTCGCTACAAGACAGCACTCGCACCCGTAAAGTGGAAAGGGATTAAAATAAGTTACAAAACTTGTTTCCCAATCCACTATGAATAAATATGTTTAAAAAAATGTAAACTATCTATATCTCGATCTGTGCTTATTGCAAAGCGTTCGATTCAAAACTTAGTTAACTAGGATTTTAAGTTTTCCTGCCGATAGTGGCTCTTCGTCTTCCACCACCAAAAAAATATCTTGACAGCCACCATTTAACAAATAGGACTGGAAGTACCGTTTACCACAAGCAATCATTCAACCAATCAATCAATCTTGATTATGTACAATTAGACGCACAAGTTTAAACATGTGTTTGGTAAGAATTGGAACAGAAAACCACTGCATGGACAATGTTTACTTAGTTAGATTTTCATAAGTAATTATTGGAAAATAACGTTCAGTTTGTGTTTATCTCCCGATTTGTTGATTAGTTTATTTATTGCTTTAGCTGTAACTAAATAATACAATGTTACGAATGACGACATCAAAGTTGGTGCATATTGGTGTCATACCACCAATTACTCCCTCAAATTTAGGCCTACTCGGACAAAAAATAGTGCATTTGATGTCATTGTTCACCTAAACTAACCAACAAATTTGCAGAAATGAAACTTTTGTTGAAAGAAAAATATATTAAGACCATTTTGAGCCAAAATTTACCTGTCTATGAGTTTGCATTAAAAATTGAGGATTAATGCGCTCCATAGTATACTAATTTAAGATTTCCAGAAAACCAGGGGTTATTTTTAGTGGTACCTCCTTTCGGAAGCTCTCTTCTTTCTTATATGATTTTGAATGTATGTTGAAAATTGGCATGCAGAAAGGTGACACCTGTATGATTCAGGATATACCTAGTTTCTATGAAGTTAAACTTAAGGTAAAATATTTAGAAAGCTGTGAAAATTGCAAAATTTGGTTGAACAGATAGGGACTTTTAATTGGTGGTATGACACCTATTTGAGGCTATCGGTAGCAACCTCTTAAATCGTTGATAAATAAATTATACTTTTATAGCCATAGCTTACATTTTACTTTTTAGTTCCTGGTTGTGATATTCCTGCAGAAATCATGCTTCTAACTCACGGCTCAGAAAATATAAATGAGTACAACTGGAACAAAAATAAAGACTTCATAGTTAGCTTGATAAGGAACTTGAATGTTGGTAAAACACAGCATCATGTTGGATACGTTGTATATAGTAACACATACGGCGATACGATTGGTCTAGAACCGTACAAGTCATCCTTTGACCTGACAAATATGGCCAACTCTTTGATACATCCAGGAAAGGGAGTTAACACAGCTATAGGTATGTTTATTGTAGTTGATAAAATACAAATTAGAAAAAGACGATAAAATACAAATCAGAAAAAAGACAGAGATCGAGGAGTAAATTTAGTTTGATTTCTTATAAAACAAATTTAATTTGAAAAAATGCAATACAATAATAATTTCAACCGAAAATGAATTATGGGGAATTCACTACCCGGTAAAGATCGAACAAATTATCAATGTGTGTCAGTAATTTATAGTCCATACATATAATAATATTTCATTGTCGTATAATCATTTTCAGTTTTCATTTGAAATGTTTTGTAACGTGAAAGTAAATAATTTTTATTTATCTTTAATTGCAGGTATGAAGAAACTAAGAGAAATTTACAAGACACAAGCACGTTCGAAAGCACCAAGAATTGGTAAGTACACTTTTTTCTTTATTGTGTCTTATTATCAAGTTGCAACGATGGTCTCGTTAGTCTATACGAGATCTTGTGTCTTATTATCAAGTTGCAACGCTGGTCTCGTTAGTCTACACGAGATCTTGTGTCTTATTATCAAGTTGCAACGATGGTCTCGTTAGTCTACACGACATCTTGTGTCTTATGATCAAGTTGCAACGATGGTCTCGTTAGTCTACACGAGAGCGGGCATAGGCTGTTGCTTCTATCTACAAAATCAAGCACTTGAAAAATGATCATTGCTTGTCCTATATTTTATTCTCTTTTTTATCTTTGATTTCAGGAATTGTCATTACTGATCAAACATCAACTGATACTGCGGCTACAAAACGTGAGGCAGAGCAAGCCAAGAAAGAAGGAATCACTCTTTTAACTGTTGGTATTGGTAACAATATAAATCCTCGTGAACTACAAGGGCTATCATCTTCTGAGAGATTTATCCACAGAACTGACAACTTTAACAGCTTAGAGATGATCATGCCTCAAATTAGACAACAGATTTGTGAAAGTATGTCATTTAAGGATGTTTGCTTGTCATGTTTTGGAATTTTTGTCAGATTTTCGAAATCATCTTGTCTTATCCATTTGAATGCCTCAAATTTTAAAAATTTGCCCATGGACCCCCATTTTTCTTTTTATAAATCTTTTACATGTATTATTATTAGCCATTGTAAAAGCCTTATAAATCTCAGAAAGAACATTTTGCCGCCAAAATGCCATAGCAAATATCACGAAACAAGCGCATTGCACACTATATTTTGGGGCTTTTTGATTCCTCAATTAATCCCAACAATATATACAGTTTTATGGAAAGTTATTTATTTTGAAACTGAGCAGCGAACTTTCTTAAGGGACCACTTAAGAGGGATTGACCTGGGCTAAATAAGTTCATCATAGATACCAGGATTGAAATTTTGTATTTGTGCCATTGCAGACGCAGGGAGAATTATATTTTTTATTACATTAAAAACGCATTTATAACCGTCATTTACATAGGGTGTGGACCTGGGCTAAAGGATTTGTATAGTTCTTTACACCAGTAACGCGTTTATAACAATCGGTTAGATCAATGCTTATTAAGCGTGCTTATGATACAGACCAAAGTTATCTGTGTTTCGTTGAAGCTTTCATAACATTTATGAAAATGATTGACAAAAACGATTAAGAGATTTCCGTTGACCTACGTCCATCATCTAATAATTATAGATTTACTATTTTAAATTATGTATCAAACAATCTGTGTTGTTTGATTAAGTGTAATACCAAACAATTGCTGAAATATACATCCATTTATGCATTGTGATTCCTTTAATAGGAGGTTAACTTGAAAATTGTTTAAAGGGCAGTAAACAAGGGCATGTTTAAAAATCTATCAATGAAATAGGTGAACACTTTAGACTCTTAGGCTTTCGTCTAAACCAGAAACTCTGGTTCCAAGTTTGTGATCTGAGAAGCATTTACCTAGATGTTAGGGCGTCAGTTGCATTACTACAAGCGGTAAAAAATCGTGTAAATAGTTTTCTCTCTATATAAGTAAAGTTTTTAAGAGTACATTTCATCTAACCAAAATTTTGTAAACGTTGTGTGGCGTTTGTTGTTGTTTTCTAAACGCTACAAAAGTAGAAACAAATACATCGTTTAATCGGTGTTTCCTGACCCTGTTTGACTTTCAATAATGCATGCACATGTTTGTTTGTTTAACAAACATCGTTTAATCAGGGTGAAGTAACTTAGAAACAAATGTAGCGTTTTTTCTAACAAACGATGAACGCAAACTGTAGACGCATTTTTTGCGAGTGCATAGTTTGCCAAAGTTTATGTAAACTTATGTTAGAAAGAAATTATCAAAACATGTTTATGTAAACGTATGTTAGAAAGAAATTATCAAAACATGTGCGCGCTTAGCCGTTTGCATCGTTTGTGTTTGAAAGAAATGCACCCTACGTGTCAACCAATAACTAAATGTATTGATCTTTCTGTTTCAGTAATCATGAAACCTCCAGGTGATTCGTTTACAGGTAAGTTATTGTGTTTTCAATTCGCCTTTTCAGAATCTAGAAGACTATGGTAATTTCATTGTTCGCACATCAAAATGAAAACGTTATGTCATTGGTTGGATTTCCATTGTTGAGAACGTTTTAAACCAATCACAACGTTTTTATGTATGATTTTGAAAATATTACCCAGAATACATAAGATTCTGAAACGGGGAATTACCTATTCAACGCAACGGGTAAATAATATATGATGTATTGGGCATAACGAAAGCGTGGCAGATATTTTAAATCCCTAAAGAGGGCTGATATTTTGAACCAAACGGTTTGTATAAAATGGCAATACAATTTAATTTCAAACGTGTCTTCTTGATTTTCTTTTGTTTGTAATTTCAAAAGACATAATTGTTTATACAGTGAAACCTGACTAAACCGAATCCTGTATAAACCGAAAACCTGTCTTAACCAAAAATGTTCTAATCACCGTCATATCAAATAATGTGCGTTGTGAATCTGATAAAACCGAACATCGGCCAAAACCGAACAAAATCTGAAGTCCGGAAGATGTTCAGTTTAAACAGGTTGCACTGTATATATTTGCATACAGTGCGTTGACATAAAATTGTAAAACTCGTATATTTTTTTCAGAATTGTGTTCTGGTTGCTTGATAGATAAGGGAACAGGATTTAACCCTTACCCAGGAGATTGTACAAAGTATGTACAGTGCTGGACGAGACAATAACAGGGTAATGGGAGCTATTAAATCTTGTCCATTTGGTCAGTTCTGGGACAGAGTTGCAATGGCTTGTCAACCATCACTTAGTGTACAGTGCCCAGCAGGTATGTATAGAAATGAGAATAGCTATCAAAGGTACCAGGATTATAATTTATTACACCAGACGCGCGTTTCGTATACATAAAACTCAGCAGTGACGCTCAGTCTAAATAGTTATAAAGCCAAATAAGTACAAAGTTGAAGAGCATTGAGGACCCAAAATTCCAAAACGTTGTGCCAACTACGGCTAAGGTAATCTATGCCTTGGATAAGAAAATCCTTAGTTTTTCGAAAATTCAAAGTTTTGTAATCAGAAATTTACAAAAATGACCATATAATTGATATTTATGTCAACACCGAAGTACTAACTACTGGGCTGGTGATACCCTCGGGGAAGAAACGTCCACCAGCAGTTTTACGTTGTTTGAACCTCTTAATATAAAAAAGAATGTTTAAACACAAGGCATTGTAATATTGAAGTAATACAATGTCAAAAGAGCTCTCACGAATACTGACACAAACTAATGTAGTATTGAGAAACAGAGAGCGTTAAAAGGGAGTCGATAGTTATCAAAGGTACCAGGATTATAATTTATTACACCGGACGCGCGTTTCGTCTACATAAGACTCATCAGTGACGCTCAAATCAAAATATAGCCAAACAAGTATAAAGTTAAAAAGCATTGAGGATCCAAAGTTCCAAAAAGTTGTGCCGAATACGGCTAAGGTAATCTATACCTGGGATAAGAAAATCCTTAGTTTTTCGAAAATTCAAAGTTTTGTAAACAGGAAAGGAGTAGGTGCAGTAAGACCCGTTTTTGGCCCCAAAATATAGCAGCTTTACAAAATTGTTAAAATGTAAACTTTTAGTTATTTATTGGACAGTAGAATGCTTCTGCTACAAAAATAGGGGCTATTTTTGGCAATACAATGCACAAATATCGGGTACTAGCACCATTAAGTCATGCTAAATTACTGAAATCTACACAATTCTAGCATTTTTGTTAAATTTTAGACGGTTTTCGTGTAAAACGAAAGTGGCCGCATTCGTGTTCATCCTTAATATTGAAATGTAAGTTGTATTTTATGATAATACATGATATATATAAAAGTTGAGGATGAACACGGATGCGGCCACTTTCATTTTTAACAAAAAACCATCTGAAAAGTGACATTTTTTTTACATATTTGGTAGATTTTTCATATTTGAGCTTGAATCGGATCGTTTTTAATGACCAAATCAGTTTAAATCTTTCACATAAACTAATTGATTCAAATGAAATAGACACTCAAGTGTTTAAAAAGTGGTCGAAATCTTTCGTCAGATGAACCTGAAATTTGAGGCCAAAATTGGTCCTTACCGGACCTACTCCTTTATAAAAATGACCACATTATTGATATTCATGTCAACACAGAAGTGTTGACTACTGGGCTGGTGATACCCTCGGGGACGAAACGTCCACTAGCAGTGGCATCGATCCAGTGGTGTAAATAGTTATCAAAGAGTCGAAAGATACCAAATAGACATACGAACTCCTTTGTCGGAAATAAACTGAAAACACCATGACTCAAAATAGAAGCTAAAAAAAAATGCTTCACCAAAGAACTCATCATTCACTATGTCACATGCGTAGTTAGACGTCACAAGACTCATCAGTGGAACTCGTGGGACATTTGTCCAGGAGAGAAATGAACATTCAAGTAATTGTATCATCTTGAATTATATTATATACCAGGAGTTGATTTATTTTTTTGGTATTTTATGAACTCATTTCTTGAAGACATATCCATGGATAACCGCGGGAATATGTAGATCGAGATAAGAAAAATCACGTGACAGAACAGAACAAGGATTTTGAGTAGGCAGTTATTTTCGGAGAAGGTATAGTAAGCGAAAACACATATTATTTTCGGAGAAGGTATAGTAAGCGAAAACACATATTATTTTTTCGTGGCCTGACTTATGCGTTTCCCTCAGGTTTAGTTTGTATCTCGGATTTGTTTTTCTATCAATTTATGAGTTTCGAGCAGCGGTATAATACTGTTGCCTTTATTAGACTTTATTATAACAAACAAACCCATCAGGGATAGTTATATTAAACTGAAATAGAAAGAGTTATTGTACACTGAAATAATATCCACTTTGCAGACGTATGTCGTCATTCACCTGACGGGTTTACCTATGGTATGAAGAACAAAGGATGTAGAGCTTACTGGTTGTGTGTAAACGGACATAGTGTTGGATCATGTTGTCCCGAAGGGAGTTATTATGTAGAAGGAATGGGATGTATGAGAGGGCAGGCTTGTAAAGAGCCTTGTCCACCAGATGGCGGTATTATTCTTACTCGTAAGTATCTATATGATTTTAGTTGATCTATTTCTCTTATTCGTTACTAGAACACCCTTACACTATTGTTGGCAATATTTGTGACCTTGTATTTTGAGGTTAAGCTATTATTGGACAATCGAAACTAATGTGTATTTCTCCTTAAATGGATCATTGAAGATATGAAAACAATAAAATAGAAAATATTTCATTTTATCTTTTGATTTTGCCATTTGATAAGGGACTTTCCGTATTGAATTTTCCTTGAAGTTCGGTATTTTTGTTAAATTACCTTTCGCGGAAAACCCATGAAATAAAATTTGTAAGCTACTATACTCGAGAACCTACCAAACACATGCACGGATATCATGTAATGGGATTCTCCGACTTATTTTATGTCATGCATGTCAATGAGGCGTTAACACACTCAATCAGTTGACCAAATCATTGCATTCCGAACTTTTCCTGAACAAAGCACCTCTTACATCCTGTCATATGACTAATCTATTTTTAGCTGACTGCAGCAAGGAAGAACACTGGGATCAACGTTACTTTATTGAGAAGGTTCCATTCTATGGGAAGGTAGTAAGGCCATGTCCACCTGGAACAGTCTATTCCACAAGTTATTGTGATTGTGTCGTGAAGGGCACCAACGGCATTATTCCGATACTTCCTGGAGGTAAGTAAGAGTTTATTCCCAGTGTTTAATTACTTTGTCCTAAAATCAATGTGTATGTATTTTTTTTATAAACCAGAGGTGTCAGAAAACAATTGCGGTTGCTAAATATTGTGTTTTAATATTAAAAACCTCTTCCAATACTTACCTCTGTACTCTTCATGTGTTGGAGCGACTTTTGTTTGTAATGTTATCAACGGAACTACGTGTTCATTAAATTTTGAGTTGTGCTGCTTTTCATTGAAAAGAATAAATTAATAGCACTTTGACTATCAATAGAATTGCCACACAATGCACGTGTTTGATGTTTATGATCCTTTCACATAAATTTGTTTGTTCTTTTTTAAGTTTTATTATTGCAAACAAAACTGTTATGAAACCGATATGCATTTTTAAAATGTCCTGTATTCGACATAGAAAGCAGACATTGGTAGTAGTGTCATATAATTGAGTAACATAAAACTGTTTTGTCTTTTTATTACAGATAAATGCAGAGCAAAGGCTCACTTCAATTTTGACGTTGATATGAAAGATAAATCAGGTGGATCGGTACCGATCTCATACCGTAATGTTCAGCGAACAAGATACGGAACAGCACACTTTACCGGAAACGGTGAAATGAATTTGTGGAAAAATAGAAACATTAATGTTAACAACAAATTAGTTCTTCGGTTCAAGTTTAAATTAGACAGATGGACGGACCGTTTTGACTACGGTGGTGTCATTGTCGATATGGGAAAAGGTGGCGACGTACACTGGAAGTACGACATTGAATCTGGATGGACAAGAAACATCACTGTTGGTGGCGGCTGGGATATCCGAAATTTGGTTAAGCTTTTCCGTACACTTGTCAGTTCGAGGACAGAACCGGAAATGAAACAAAATATGTGGAAGGTAGCTAATTCAATGGATTTTAAGACATTACTGTATCAGTTAGGATTTGTACCAAACACTTCCAGTGGAATGCAGTTATTAAGATTATTGATGAATGGTAATGGAGCAGGTATCTTACAGAAGATTGTTATTGCACTAGAAAAACAAAAATCACCTTATGATATGCGAATGACCTTGAAAACAATGTTATCTAGACCGGAAATGAGAACATGGATTCTACAAAATACTCCTAAACAATATATTGATATCACAATGAAGAATTGGAATCGTTTCTTAGAATCACTTAGTTTACCTGAAAACCAATGGAAAACTGGTAAAATCACGTGGTATAAACCTGCTGATAAAATTGGAACTGGAAGTATGTCATCTATTGCAATAATTGCTGATTTATGGAGGACGTTTCGCTCGGGCGATGGGTATGGACACGCGCGATTGGCAAAAATTGCTTCGAATCACTTTAGGGACAGATATTATAGGAAAGGAGGCCGTGTAGATGTAGAATTTATAAATGAAATGAAAAATGTTCTTGGAAGAAACAATACTATTTTACAAGCATGGCATGACTTCCTTCGCGGAAAAAATGTGCGTCTCGACTTCGAGGGTAAGAACCCAACGACATCGTGGTGGGAGAAAACATTTGGTATTGGAAGAGGCATGGCGCCAATTCCTGGTATTGATAGGGGAATGTCGGTGGGAATTGTTGCTGATCTCTGGCGAAAATTCATTCAAGAAGCACAACTTCCGGAATCAATGAAACAAAAATTAACATGGACATTTGGTGGACCGGATGCTACTGAGGACGATCTTTTCAAAGAAATAAATACTGTACTTGGAGATGATAATCTCAAGAATAAGTGGATACACTTTATTCAAGGTCATTATGCGCACGGAGGTCCAGGTAAAACAGAAGCCCAATTATGGAAACCAGGCCCAAGGGGAGAATTATTCTGGAAAATCATATTTGGTCAGGGAAAAGATGGTTCTGGAACTGGTCCTGGGACTGATGGCTCACAAACGGGAACAGGTCAGACTTCTGTTGATATTAAAAAGCTCGCTGACTTGTGGAGGACATTTGTAACCCAAAGTAAACTGGAAGGACCACAATGGAAAGATCTTTTAATCTTCACAAACACCGATAAACCTGGATCTAAAAATATAAATGTTAAACTACTATTGAAAGAGATGAAGAACGTTCTGATGGCTGATGATAACGTAGATACTGCTTGGCTGAAATATCTTCAAGACAACGGTATAGATAAATCATGGTTCCTAAGGATACTTTTCTCTGATCAAGGAGGACCTTTTAATGAAAACTGGGTATACTGGTACCTTTATCGTAACAAAGAATATGCAAAACCGGTATGGTAACTCAACAGGTGGTATAGGTGCTGGAGGAAGTGGAAGTGGTGGACAAACAAATAAGAATCAAATCATTGGTTTATGGAGAGATTTTGTTACACAATCCAAACTAGGACCAGAATGGAATGGTATGTTAACATGGACACTCGGAAGTGGTAATAATGGCGGCCCCGGTGAGTACATGGAATGGATATATGAAATCATATCCGTATTGGGAAACAAGGAAATGAGAGGCAGATGGCTTAACTTCCTCAACGCAAAGAATGTTGGGAACGAATGGATAAATTGGTTCATGGTTATATCTGGTGATTCGAGAGGTTCATTTGAAGTAGACCAATCTGGTCTTAACTTGGTAATGAGCTTGTGGAAGAGATTTATAGGAGCATTAAATCTTAATGGACAAGGTGGACAAGGTGGACAGAACTGGAATCAAGGGCAAGGAGGACAAGGCGGACAGAACTGGAATCAAAAATTAATTTGGACACTAGGAGGAGGACGTACAGATAGATATATTGATTGGTCAAATGAAGTCGTCTCTGTTCTTCAAAATACTACTATTCGTGATCATTGGTTTAATTACTTACAGCAAAACAATGCCGGTAATGTTTGGATAAACTGGTTCCGAATGATCCTCGATGTCGGAAGTACCTCCAGTTCGTCAGGTAACTGGATTTGGCATTATCTAAGCAGTGGAATGTCTGTACCGCTCGATGTTCTAGCTAATCTTTGGATCCAGTTTGTTTTCGATAGAAATCTGGGTTACGGTCAATGGGCTGATAGTCTTTGGTGGACATTGAATGTTATCCCTGGTGCTATTTCTGCTGACGAATACATGCATCTGTTTAATGAAATGACGATATTGATGATGGACGAGATGATCCGAAATGACTGGATCACTTTCTTACATGGCAATGATATAACAGCTTCGTGGAGCTCAACTGGTAAGTTAGTCCTGAATGTTAGTTTTGCGCCTATATTGCGCGGTTTTTGTCGCAGTGTAATGAAAATATACCCATTTTTATTCATAAAGTCATGATAAGAGTTGTTATCAACATTTATGTGATTATTACTGACATTGTATCAGGATCTTTCTACTTTTATAGTCACAAAAAGTACTTGTGTTCCCGAAGGCCAATTGATAGTTTTACGTTAAATGCTTTGCTGGGATATATTTAGTACTTGATGTGTGCTTGCTTGAATCTTAATTATCATAGTAGACTCACAAACTTCCTACAAAATATTCGTCAGCTGCACTTCAGTACCGAAACTCCCACATTATAATCAAAATGCAGAAAGTATACAGACCATAGACCAATTTCGCATTGATTGTCTAACCGTTTGTGCTCACAAGAAGGCTTGTGACTATGGCTGAAATACAACATATTAAAAACGAACAAATATCCACAAATAATGCGGGAAAATGAATGGGTAACACAAACTCCAATAAAGAAATACTAAACAAAATATCGCATTAAGGGTAAGCAGCACAAAGGGGCTGGGGTACTTCGTATATATGCAAGGTGATAAGACGTGCCTGAAAAATATTAAAACAAGATAAAATGTACACTAAAGTTAATAAAAGTTTCATTACTTTTTATACATGTATGAAAAGCCCTGTAATTTTCTTGGTGATATGGCTGCGTTTTAATCCACAAATGTTCCCTCTTTTGACCCTTTGGTGTCCCCTTTTGAAATACACCACACACGAAACGTTACAAAACCAATATTGTAAAAGGTTACATATTTACCCACGAAATATACGGAAAGGTATACATTTTAAATATCTAAATTATATGAAAAGCTTAAGGGTGGGTCTACAGAACACCAGCGGCATCAAGAAATATAATTGAACACTTATTTGGTCATTCAAGGAGTTTAATTTCAAATATTGGTTTTGTTTTATAAATATATCAATCGGTTATTTTCAATTGTTTAATTGTTTTTTTTAAATGTGCTTCAGCTGGAGCTGGAATGACTGGTGGAACCACAGCAGAATCCCTAGACGCCATCTTGAATAGCCTCAGTGGTGGAACAGGTTCCGGTTCATATGGTACTAGTTCTGGCAGTAGCTCTGGTGGCTCAGACTTTTTCTGGGGATTAGGGGGAGACTGGGATATGGATGGCGGATTTTCAAGGAAACGAAGATCAGCTCATAGACAGAAACGGGCAATTGTCGACAAGATGGCACATGTAGCCTTAGTAGGAAATTGTGGGAATAATGTTAAACCATCCATTTCTGTCACAGCAAATGAACAAAATGTTAAAATGAGCTTGTTGACACAAAACATACCAGCCGAACTTGAAATTCCATTGGTGAGTATTAGGGTAGTTGTTTTGAAGTATAAGCAGAGCGAAACCATACATATCTACAGGTAAAGAATCTTCTTTTAAAAAAAGTAACCTGTTTCTGTTATCTTGAAATAATATATATAGGCATATTCAAACCTGTATACTATGTTATGATTTGATTGGACATTATCCCAATTACAATTGTTCAATATACAAATAAAGCTAGAAAACTAACTAAAGTCGTGCTCAACATGCTTTAGGAAATTGGCTATAAAGCTGCAGTTTATTTGTGACACTATATATCATGAAGGGAATTTATTTTAAACCACGAGTGTATTTTTAGCGCACAATCGGAAATACAATAACATGCCTCATCTATACGTAATGTTAAGTAGTTGTCAACTGTTGATGTGATTCATACGTGTTTTTTTATAAAGATTAAACCTTTGGTTTTCTCTTTTGAATGGTTTTACAGAAGTTATGTTTTGATACCCTTTACAGCTTACTTTTCGGTGTGAGCAAAAGCTCCGTGGTTGAAGACGGTACTGTGACTTATAATTGTTTTTCTTTTACAAATTGTGACTTGGAAGGAGAGTTGTCTCATTGACACTCATACCGCATCTTCTTATATCGATGTGTTGCTACTTTTAGATACAAGGATGGAATGAAGTGACTATGGTATATGACGGTAAAAATCTTCATGGAACTGTTCAGAACTGGCAAGGGAAAAAACATAAGAAAACTCCGTTAACAGGTAATTAAACAAACAATACAAATTTAGTAAGGGAAAAAAATGAAATTTACGGCAAACACCTTCATGGAACTGTTCAGGACTGGCAAGGAAAAAAACACGAGAAAACACCGTTAACAGGTAATAAAACAAATAATACAAACTAGCAATGAAACATACTAAAACAATGTAACCATTAAAGGTCATTATATAACATTAACATTAGGCTACGTTACACAAATTCAGTGATGTAATAGTACAATGTGAAACATAACTTCAGCTTTTAAATATTTTTCAAATATTTTGTCATCAAGCGTTACTGAAGAGACATTGATGTTGAGATGCTAATCTGGTAAAGAAAAATTTGAACTGTTTATATTATTGTTTATGACGAAAAAAATAATTAAAAACACAGTAATTAAACAACATGACACCTAAGGCATTAAACACAAAAATAGGACAAATAATGAATAAGAATGACTGTTTAAAGGCTGAATTTCAATTATATATTGTTAGACACTTAAATCCGTGGATGAAGCCATCTGAAAAAAAAACCCATAAATTGGTACCACACGAATAAAATTACTTCCACAGTACTAAAGATCAGGAGTGTCGTCCAAGTGATATCTTTATTGGTAACTTAAATAAAAAATATCAGACTAACATTTGTACTATGAAGACGCTTTAGCTAATTGTTTTAAACTTTTGTAGGAAATATTGTACAGCGACAAGGACTCACATTTGGAGCATGCGATAAATATCCAAGATTTGCAGGTCAACTCGATGATGTAAGTGAAATTATGGTCAAATTTATTTCACTAACATGTGTCCTGTAAAAGTTACTTAAATTTTCCATTATTGTTAAACAATAACCTAATATAAATTATTGTGGTGTAATGACGCTTTATTTACAAGTATTCTGTGAATCAATATAATACTTGTGCTCTCAAGACACCATATTAACATGTGTTTTGTAAATCAGTATTTTATTATATTCTCATTTCTTATTATCTTATGATGGCTTATATCCTCGTCCTTAGTCCCTAGTGGATAGTTGTCGTATTTGCAGTTAGACAACATCTTTTATTTCTATATACATTTTTAAATGTTGGCTAATTTTTTGTAAAATCAATATGAATGTCAACCATTGTTTGGAGGACATGAACAGCCTAAAATACCAATATACTCCGATCTAAAAAAAATCTGATAATGAACTTGCTATGGTGTCTTTTCTGTTGGACTTGATTTAATCAACTCGATGATTCAAGTCATTCCAATGTTGAGTTTGATGACTTTATTTCAGATCAATAAGAGTGGCGTCGACTGAATAGGTACTAACATGTTTTAAACTGCTTAGCCTACTACATATGATTGTTATATATATAGGAAGATGTGGTGTGAGTGCCAATGAGACAACTATCCATCCAAATAACAATTTAAAAAAAAGTAAACCATTATAGGTCAATGTACGGCCTTCAACACGGAGCCTTGGCTCACACCGAACAACAAGCTATAAAGGGCCCCAAAATTACTAGTGTAAAACCATTCAAACGGGAAAACCAACGATCTAGTCTATATAAAAAAACGAGAAACGAGAAACACGTATATATTACATAAACAAATGACAACTACTGTGCATCAGATTCCTATAAATTAATCGCATTTTTCTTTTGTAGATTTTGCTTTACAACTGTGTCCCACTGGCATTAAAGAAAGAATTACCTTGAACATTGTTGCTTCAGTTCCCATCATGCACTCGAGATAGTTTATTCAACTTCATTATAAAGAGTCTACCGGTTTTTCATCAGGTCATAAGCGGGTAAAATGATATAAAACAATACTGCAGTATATGGAAGGAGATTCTATTTTGTGTTGACAACAAAACTTTGCAAATCCATTTAAAGTAACTTGGTTGTTTATAATTTTATTACATAATAAATTTGTTTTCATACTTTTATCCGTACAAAAATAAATGATATTTAAAAAATATCACCTCGATCCATCAATACAGATCGGTGATTGGCTTTTTAATAATAAATAAAAAGACAACCTGAATTTTGTAGATGATCTAAACAGATAATATTACCTTGACCCAAACGGATACCCGTAAATAAAGTGTGTTTCCCAATACGGCCGGTTCATATGGAAAACCTAAAACGATTGCGTTCACGATATCAGGTATTGCTTTCAATGACACTATTAAATAAATAGTTTTAATGGTCGATTTATGTCATCTCTTCGATAGATTGTCGAAAGTAATCACAGCTCGCAATATATATACATATATGGTCCACTTGTCACAACAACAATACTGTTCGCTTATCTTTGATTGGTGCAAGGCAACTATTCACTGTCGTTTTACGTCTTGTGATTTACATGACAGGTAGTACTTTGAGAACATGAACTATGGAGCACATGAGGTCGACCCGGTTTTTCGTGAGATGTTAGGCCCAAGTATTTGTTATCTGTGCAGTGTTTTTGGTTTAATTTTTATTTTTGCCTTGTTAATTCAACTTATGAATTTTTATAACTCCCTCGTTATTTGCCTTCTTTTTAAAAAAATGAGGATTTAAAACAAGAGATATGGACTAAAATAGTTGAGCAAAGATACAAGGCTTAAAACTGAATACTATACACCAGACACGAGTTTTGTCTAAATAATACTCATCAGTGACACTTAGATCAAACTAGTTATAAGGGCAAACAAGTACAAAGTTGAAGATAATTGAGGACCGAAAATTCGAAAAGCTTGTTATGGAATAAAGCTCTGGTAATTTATGCCTTGGTTAACATGGTTAAGAAAATCCTTTGTATTTTGAAAAAAATCATACTTTTGAACAGGAAATTTATATAGATGACCGTATATTGATATTCACGTCAACACCGAGGTGCCGACTACTGGTCTGATGATACCATCGCAACAGCAGTGGCATCAACGAAGTGGTGTAAACAGTTATTAAAGGCACCAGGCTTATTATTTTATACACTAGAAACATTCTGAATTAGCCTGGTCTGAGTCAGGAGCACGTCATTTAGTGGTTATCGTTTATCGCTGTATATCATAGTAATCAATAATAAAGAACTTGGTTTCCGGAATTATGAAAGATTACCAAATGTCTCGGACTCCATGTATTGTGTACTTTTTAGTTCTGTAGTTTGTGTACAGGAAAATACCTTGTCCATCACAGTCTGATTTTTTCCGGCCAAAAAAGACGAAGCATGCTAGTATTATATTCTATTCAAACTATGCTTAAAAAATGCAACAGTAGTATACCGCTGTTCAAAAGATATAAATCGATTTAGAGAAAACAAATACGGGTTAAAAAACTAAAACTGAAGGAAACAAAATAACAACAGAAACACTGATGTGCAACAAAAACAAACGACAATGCAACATGCATAGAAACAAACTATTAGATAACAACTAAAACTCCTGTGCATACCAATATTTTAAAAAAGTTTCACTTCTTCTCTAAGTAAGATTGAATAAACAGTGATGAAAGTAAAATATGAACCTCAGTATGAAAGGTTGGTCATTAAGTGTTTTAGATATGCATTTGCCTATAATTGCTTACATCCACTTCATTTGATCTTTGGTAGATAGTTGTCCCACAGGCAATTATTCCACACCTCCTCCCTTAAAAAAACCCGTCATACTTAAAATGAATCGATGAAACAAAATCAAGACATTATACTATCTTTAAAGCATCTTTCTATAATTTGTGAAAGAGATGCTCAGATATCAATCGGACATTCAAACTTATCAATTCGAAACTAAACTGACAATGCCACGGCTAAGAAACGAAATCGACAAAAAAGGAAAACATCATTACACAAAACCACAAAGTATAACACTAAAGACTTTAACACGAACCCTACCAAAAAGCTGTAGTGATCTCAGGGACTTTGTTATTTAAATCTTGGTAGCTACGATGAGTTTATTTACTTTTTATATCCTGGTGAATAAAACTACTAAGTATATACCTCTACCAAAAAGAATCAAACTAGCGTTTCGTCTACAAAAGACTTATCAGTGACGCTCGAAAAAAACCCAGTTAAAATGCCAAATAAAGTTCAAACTTGAGAG
The DNA here is from genome assembly GCA_019925275.1 of Mytilus edulis. NCBI lineage: Eukaryota > Metazoa > Mollusca > Bivalvia > Mytilida > Mytilidae > Mytilus > Mytilus edulis. The sequence goes on along the minus strand of CM034358.1, from coordinate 8,431,551 downwards.
AATTGATGACCAAAGATCCCGAAACGTTTTTTAAATACAGTTTAGATCATCTATTCCCGAGGTAGAAAGCCTTCGGATTTTAAAAATTCAAGGTTTTGCAAACAGTTGATTTATAATTATGAAAATATCAATGATAATGCATGTTAAGTGCTGGCTACACGGCTTGTGATACCCTTTGAGGAGGACTCCACCAGCAGTGGCATCGATCAATCGGCCTTTTCTTATATAAGGGAAAATAAGGCAACAGCAATGTGTCGGTATCTAAAGTTACAAGACTACAAAAACCTGAAAGTAGACATGTATATATTGTATCGATAAACCGAATGATGTTGGTGACCTAGTCAACATATTCCGTTGGAACAAATACCCTATAGCCTAAAAGTATGTTTAATGTGAACACGCAAAGAGCGTAACGTACTACTGTGGATTCATTATTATTAATTGGATAACAATTTTCGCGATTTTCATGGATACAGGTCAACCACAAATTCAAATGTTCAACGAATTAAACGTTTTTTATAAGTTGTGTATGCAGAGATAAGTAAAATGACGAAATTAAACACTACTGAAAATAAAAGTATTCCTCACGAAAATTAATGAATTCACAGTGGTATGTTAACGCGAAACGACATAGTAGATCGTTACCTTGGCTTACTGCTGGAAATCCCGTTTGTCATAGATGCTCGTTTGAAACGAGGGTCATTGAGTGACAGGAAATGTCCGAGAGTGAAATAAAAGAACTTCGCAAGATGCTTTCTTTATGTCTTATGGAATTGATTTGTATAAGTTCTGCTTCTTACGAGTACAAAAGCAAATCGGCCAGTAGTAAAGTACAATTAGTATCGATTGTAATGAAGCATCAATCTATCTGATGTAACAAACATTTTGTATAAAAAATGTAACATTCTTATAACATGTTCGGTGAAATTTGTGGTAATCAATGTGGTTCCTCAGCAAATAAGAATATGTCCCTATAACAAGGAGCTTGTACTTATGTTTCCTTGTTGTAGAAAATCTTTTGGATTATACGATGTTTTAATTTTCTACATAAGCATGATAAATAAATGCCTTTACCAAGTCAAGAGTATGACAGTTGTTAACCATTCGTTTGACAAAATATTTGATTGGTTTGCGCTTTTGATTTTGCCATTTGATTCGGGACTTTCCTTTCTGATTTTTCCTCGGAGTTCAGTATTTTTGTGATATTTTGCTTTATGATAACTACATTTTGTTACATTTCTTTTGTTCCCATCTTTTTGGTGATTGACACACTCCTCAACGTTGGTCGCATAATCATTTCACGTTAAGTTAGTGAATGTTCGGCAAACCATGCAATTAATATAAGAGTCAAATTTATTATCAAGGTTTCAAGTTGGTGCCACCACAATATCTTGGTAAACAACATTAGCCAAAAACTTTAAACTGGGAGGAACGAAACGACTTGAAAAAAATAGAATGTCTCCTTCTATCTTATGTGGACATCAATTAGGTATATAGGGCATATCTTTAAAACGACAAGACTCACTGTTCAAATTCGAACTCTTCAAATTTTGGTTTTTAGCATTGTAAATCGCATGAAAACTAGTGGCTCCTAAGAGCCTGGGTCGCTCACCCGATTCCTAATTGGTTTTCGAAACTAAGTAAAAATAAGCAATACATGAGGTTGTTATAATTTATATATGCCTTTGTGTGCTTTTTGTTGAATATTGTTTGTTTTACTGGGATTAAATTATAACAAAATGTTGACTGCTGTACCCCTATTTTTCCCATTTTGCCTATTATGTCTGTTTGTTTTCTTCCCTCATCGTTGTCATACAAGTGAGAGGTTGAGCCAGCTTTAAACAACGGGTTCCATCCAGAATATTCTAATATTTTAAGAAATGCCTGTACCAAGACAGAAATATGACAGTTGTTATCCATTCGTTAGATGTGTTTGAGCTTTTGAGGTTTTGCCATTTGATTAGGCACTTTCCGTTTCGAATTTTCCTCAGTTTTATTTTCGTGATCTTACTTTGTATTCAATTCAGTTGTTCTCTAAAAGAAGAGATTTGTATGTATTGTCCACGGAGTCACATGTTAAAAGAAGTCCCATTACTAGAGGTCATCTTGGATGATGTATCAGTTACAAGGTAACAACACTTCATCAGCACATTCAAAATGTAAATCGTAAACGCATACGGACGCTAAGTGATGAGAATTGGTTTGCTTTAGAGTTTGGAGACGTTTATAAAGGGCCTTAACTTGAAAAAAACAATTATATGGTTGTTGAATAAATGTATGACTTGTTGTTGAGCTTTCAACACTTGTTACTGAAATACCATTTTTATTTTTTTGTTGCATGTTATTGTTGATTGCTGCAAGGTTACCTTTAATTGTTTAAATTGACTCTATTTGGAATGTTTCGAATAGTCGTCACATTGAAAACCACGGAAAAATCTTCTTATTTTAGATCATACACTTTAGCATAAGAATTTGATGTTGTATTACGGATCAAATGGACAACACGTACATACAGTATGTATGTTCTTTAAAAAGTCATCACGTTTAGAAATGCTGAAATAGGAATGCATCAATATCGAGTA